>ML810762.1:19609-68986 GCA_009831015.1 Picea engelmannii | reverse complement strand
GGGAGGATTGATCCAGGTGGATATCGGTGGCCACCCACCTTCTCCAACTGGCCCAAAACATGTTTATGGCAATTTTGGTAATTTACTATTTTTAGCAGTTTTTAACTTCCGGGGCCATTTTGAGGCCTTAAACGACGTTTTTTTGGAAAACGGGGAGCAACATGGATCGTAGATCATGTTGCTCCAGCCAAAAGTTGTAGTTCTCGGATAGATCTTTCCAACGAGCTATCATACGCCTAAAACGGAGATCGTATGCAAAAGTCACGACCCCGGGAAGTTGATGCACCAACTTACCCAAACGGGGCCCACATGACTGTTGGCGCTTCATCTCCTAGGGTTATGTTTTTGGATGTCTAGGACTTTTGGCATTCCCGTCTATTGTAAAAAGGCCTTCCGAGCCTCATTGTAATCATCTTCTTGTGAATGCGAGTAGCCGTCACATCTCTTCTCAGAGATAAGCTGCCACCATTCTAGCGAGTCTTTCACTCTGTATTTTTACAGTCTCTGTACATTTATTTCATTAATAGAAATCGTGTATTACTGTATATCTGTGACTCTTTTTATATTTCCGCTATATCTCTATTATATTTTTGTCGCTCTTGCAATATCTTTGAATATTTCTATGTTATATCTCCGCTCTCATTTCATGCCGAAAATAATCCAGATCATTAAAGCTTGTTGGCAGCTCCTCACTACAGAGAACTTATGGACTCAAGTGGTCACCCACAAATACATTAATCCAGGCTCAGTGGGGGATTGGATCTGTCAGGCCAACAAAAATATATCCAACTGCTCCATCATTTGGAAGGCAGCAATAAAATCCTTCTATGTAATTGGGGATGGGTTGGCTTGGAGAATTAGAAGGGGAAACAAATTCTGAATTGGCTATGATCCATGGCCTGGAAGTGGGAACGCCCACTCCCTTCCCCAGGAAATACTTGACCGGCTACATACTCAGGGATATTACAATTTTAATCAAATTGTTGACCCAAGCTCCTCAAATATATGACATCAAGGTTGGCTCAGTGTTGAAATTCTCACGCTGGAAGGAGAACTTAAACTTCAATGGGACAATAACATTTTTTCTCTATAGAGGGGCCACATCATACTCTTGTACATGGAAGATGAGCTGGTCTGGAAAAAACCCCATCATGGGGTCTACACCTCGAAAATGGTATACATAGCCCTCAACATTGACCTCCTCCAACAGGAACCATGTTGGTGGTGGAGGGGCCTTTGGAAACTCAAAGCCCCACTAAAATCCAATATTTTCATGTGGTCAGCACTGGTTAACAAAGTAGCAACCTGGGACAAGATGAGGAAGCGCCAGATTGAAGGTCCAGGCTGGTGTACTCTGTGTAAAGGGGATATTGAAACTATTGAACACATCCTCATTTCTTGCCCTTTTACCTTAAAATTTTGGAGGGAAGTTGCCCTACTTCTGAGACAACAATGTGAGTGGAATGGGCCAACGCTAGAAACCACATGGGAATCATGGCTACAAGAAGCCTCACACAAGAACTTGAAATCTCTACCTCTCATAATCAGCTGGGGAGTCTGGTTGGCCATAAACATGGCTATTTTTCAGGAAAAGGCCATGGTTGTTGAATTAGTTGTTTCCCAAAGCCTCTACATTTTGGAACACTCTCCTCAGGAAAAGAATGCACCTAGCATTCAATTATCTCTACCTGCATCCATAGATCATTCCATAGCCTAGGATTTCTTTGACGGTGTATCACAAAATCTTCTCTATGGGAGGGGGGGGAAGTCCTACATCTTTTAGACTCACATTCCTTTAAAATAAAAATGGGATTGGGAAAAGGCACAAACAACTATGCATAATTGATGACTCTTCCCCTCCTACTCAAAACAACAAAAGAGCATGGACTACACCCCATACAACTCTTTGGTGATTCAATGAATGTTATAAATTGGGTTCAGAAAACAAAGACATGCCACAATATTTTTCTGCAGCCTATTTTGAGGGATATTTCCACCTTGTTGGCCTCTTTTGACTCCTTTTCTATCCAACATGTTTTCAGGGACGGAAACACTATAGCAAATGCACTATCAAAGGAAGGGCCTAATTGCTCATTCGATCAATGGCACTTTTCATAATCACAAGGAGAAACAGTTCAGGACTTCTTCCACATGCCCTTCATTGAAGACCCGACTCAAGCTCCTTCTCCATAAATTCACATCTTTTGGTATATTCTTTTGTATATAGGAACCAATTATTGGTATCCTCCCTGGGTTGTATATTTTTCTTTCTCTTAATTTGCAGCTCCTATAACTGCATGTAGTAGTTTTTATATGTATAGCTTTTGGATACTAAGAACATGGACAACAAATTTATCAGCAGGTCACTTTTTACTCTGGTTCAAAACCATCACACTTTTTCTATGTTCCTGAATGTGCTCATCTAGCACCTACAAAATGTAATTTTGTCTCTCCGGATGAATAAAATTACGTTTTTTTTCTGAGGAAAAAACTAATATATATATATATATATATATATATATATATATATATATATATATATCCCCACGCACTTACTCCAGTGCACACAACACTGTGAAATGTTCGCACACTCTTGCTTTGATGTGAAACCACGCGCACTTACCCAAGTGTGTGTGCATCACTATGAAATGTGTGCACCCTTTCTTTGATAACAATCCCCATGCACTACTCAGGTGCATGCAAAACCAATACTTGGTACCAACAACTGACCAGCCTATATGTACATTTACATTTACAATTGGTACCAACTACTCACCAACCTATATGTACAATTACAAAGGGTTTTGGATTAGGGACATTACATATTTGGAGAAGTGACCTTGAGGATAAGTTCAGACTTGTCAATTTGTGACTAAATCAAACCATTATAGCTACTCTAAGTGGAACGCTCTAGTTCCATGGTTTCTAGTTCTCTTCTAATATTATTTTATTCATTACGGTTTGGTTTGAAAAGTATAAATAGAGGAGAGGAATTCATGTGTAAAGCATGTTGAGGAAAAGATATGATTTATCTTACTCAAGCATTTTCGAATCATGCCTGACTAAGACAAGATAGTCAGGAATATCACCCTATGTTTATAGCCTCAAAAAGTATTTCCCAATCCACAAGTATTAATTACAAGGGCTTAGGATGATTTTTTAAATGAAAAGATTGTTGCAAAATATGAAATTTTTATATAATTTTCTGAAAATATACAGATACAGAAAGTAAATGTGGAGATCAAAAGAAAAAGTAACCAAATCACAGATACACACAAATGAGACAGAATAGCAATCGCTTTATTTTATTCCAAGAAATCAAAGTATCTTTCTCTTTACAAAATCCCTGTGAGGGCATGGACCAAAGTCAAATTTAGATATCCCCGATGAAAACCATACAAAAGTACTCTGACAAGAAGTAAAAACTGAACTTTAAAATATGGATCATCTTGCCACAGACTGCTGCCAATTTCACTCTGCACAATATCCTTTATCAGTTATGAAACTCAATCCATAAACAGACAAGTATACACAGACTGTCAAAGATAGATCAACACCTCTAAAACAAGCATCTGAATGATATGGTTCAGCTTTGAACCTTGATGTCTACAATAGGACCCTGATGCCAAAAAGAGAAAAAGAGAATTAGGCCTTTAATTAACTCAAGAATGAATGAAAACTGAACTATCTCTTGAAAACAAAAGAGCAAACCTTAGTATTGATTTCTCCTTCTATTATCCTTTTGTTCTTCCTTCTCATTTGGCTTTTATGCATTCCAAATCAGTTGAAGTAGTTCAACTACTTCCTGTAGTTAAGTTAATTAAACTTAACTAATTTTAGTTTAGGGAAGTAATAACAATAATAATAGTTAAGGGTCTTTATTTAATAATAACTAAGTAGGTGGGACCCCTTGTGACTCCCTTTTTTATTCTTTACAAAAATAAACACAATTAGATAACCATTTAAACACATTACTCCTTGTAGATCCCATTAATATTTCCAAAATTTGAATATTAAATATCAGAAATAATTCAAATCATATCCAAAACATGTAATAACCACATTATCCCAAAAAAATAGCTTGTTGTCCAAAACTTTCTGCAAACCATTTTTTTCAACAACTCAATCATAACACATAAATTAAAATCCATATTTGCCACTTTGAGAGGCAATCCTTCTTATGTCATTGATGTCCCCTTTGGAATTCCTAGAATTTGCCTTAGGTTGATTCGAACCTTGAGGATTAATCTCACTAATAACATGGGAGAAATCATCATTCAGATGCATACAGGAGGACACTGATTTTGATGAGTCATTTGAACAAGATGAGGCAGAGGCAACAACTTTACCTTTGTCTTGTACATGAGGAACATTATTTTTAATCTGTTTGCAAGCATGAGAGGACTGAACAGGTGAATGTACAGGGGAAATTTGAGCATTAGGATTTACATGTGGAGGAGGAGGAGGCAATGACAAATTGGGCCAACCACGATGGTGGCAGACTGTCGGATTGACAATCACCTACCATCCATCATTTTCAGGAACTTCTGGTTGCATGGATACATGAGGATGCACAGGAATACCAAGGATATTTTGAGGTGTGAAGGGAGGCCTCTCTGGTAGAGGTTGAACTATCCCTTGCCCAATTCAATCGACGAACCCAACTTGAAACAACCGGTTCAACCCCTAGGGATCGGCATCAAAATGAATTGAGAATCTAGGCCTTCTAATGCCTTTGTTCCAATTACCTCTTCCCCTATTGTTTCTGCCATGACTACCTCTGCTGAAGAAACTCATCTTGTATACAGCAATTCATTAGCAACTAGCCCTTAACAAACCATACATGACATTCTATTTATATGAAACAAAGTTTGGCTCATAAATTAACATAAGACCCATGCAATTCAATTCATAATAGATTATTTAATAATTGCCAAGTGATCAGGGGGTGAAATAGGGTTCATGGGATATATGGAGGGATTGTAATGAGCCAAAAAGTGGTAGCATGACAGGGAGTAAGAACACGAGTATTGTTCAATGATTCATTAAATAACTAATTGTGCAATCAATACCAAAATATATCAGTTGCCACCTATTTTTGTGTCGTATCTTTACCACTGCCATACATAGTGTTTAATTTATTTTATAGAACAGGGCATGAAAAAAAATGAAATTGGGATTGTGAGGGGGGTATAATGAGCGAAAAAGTGATAGTATGAGAGGGAATAATATGGATATTGTTCATAAAAAATAAATTAAATCAAACAACAACCATAACTATGTTCGGACCACAATCTAATAAGCATCCACTTCAAAACCAAAATCATTTAATTGTCCCTTAATTACAGACTGAATGCTTGTTGACTTCAAATAAAAGACAATTCATGTGCCTAGAATACTTCAATTATAGCAGCCTTCGCATCTTATACAATATCTATGCAATATCATAATCACATCGTTGTCAATTTCATAATAACATTATAACCCTTTCAACCACAGTCTTCCATGCTCCAATGCTAACCCTTTTTCTTTTTAAAACAAAATATAGTATGCACAGTGATTCCAAACATCCATATCCAATAGTCATTCTTTGAAATAAAATAAAAATAGACCTAGTATTAACCACCAACTGTCGACTTTCCATCACTGTTTGACATAATCCGTTGCATTAAAACTCATAATTGGGCCCCGATTCAATCACACACAAGTCTTCAACAATATAATCGACACAAATCTTGATTCGACAATAGCATTTAACCAATAACATGCAACTTTGAGCTTGAGTTTTTTGAAAATCGAATATGTACGGACTTCCTTTAGAAGAATTACCCAACAATTGATAGAGCCAAAAGTGCCTGAGGAGAAACAGAAACAAGTAGAGCTCAGCATAACCAAATCGTGCTCGATAGACCAAAACTAAGTCGTGCTCAACAAACCAGGCACACACGAGTGTCTCTTTTATTCTTGACAGGATTAAAATGAGATTAAGATCATGTTTAGGGTTTGACACAACAATGGAGATAAGAGAAAATAGCTTAACCAAATGAAAAAGATCCTCAGGGATGTTGAGAACTCAATCCTTTAAAATTTTATTGCAAAGAGGTAATTGTTAAGAACCAAATATCAAGATAGCATAGAAAAATCTCAGAATAAGTACTCAATGCCTTGAAAAAGATAGAATTTCAGATAATAAGCCTCTTCGAGGGGGCAACCTCCTTATACACCACATCAATTTCCAAATACAAGATGATTCCAAATGAAAACGTCTCCTTGGTATATATAGAAGACTAGGAGGTACAATTACAAGTAATGGACCCAAGCCGACATAAATAAAATAACATTATTAATGTAATATTCCCCAATTAAGGGGTAATGTGCCACTATTTAGGGATTAACATGCCCCTCCCCTTGAGACAAGTGTTGTTCGCAACGCTTGAGTAATTTTGGATGCTTCTGTATAAAAGATTCATCTTCCCAAGTGGAATATTTAGCAGGAAGTTTCCTCCACTTAATGAGATATGCTGAAATGGATCTATTCCTCAGCTTGTCACATACCCACTACCTAAATCGAATTTTTCTGGTCTTTTGCCGAATCAAAAGCCCTAAACATCCATGGAGGACCAGCGTAAGCTGGTCCTTTCTCTCTCCCCGCTCCCATGCGGTCGCAGGTGATGATCACAGTCCAAATATACGCAGTACCTCTTTCATATTTTGCACCTCGGTGCTACAATGACATCGAGTCGTTTGACTTGGAAACCGTCGAATCCCAACAGGGCTAGCGATCGACCAATGGGGGTGAATCCCTACAGGGTTAGCAAATGGCTAATAGGAACAAATCCCAACAGGGCCAGAGAACAGCCAATGAGAAATGGCCCCGTTGTGCGGTTAAGTGGAACACAGGTGTGGTAGAGAGGGAAATGCGACACGGTGGTCGACATGACAGTAGGGGCCCCACTTCACACGCCACACTATTCTGGACCCCCCCCATTAAAGGCAGAATGGCAAGGGGGGTCCAGAATCTGCCTGAGCGTCGTTGATCATGATGAATTAATCTCGACCGTTCGAGAGTTGCGCGTCCAATTCCGGACCCCCCCCCATTAAAGGCAGAATGGAAAGGGGGCTCTGAAATGCATCCTCAGCCGTAGATCTGGGCGGGTGGACTCTGGCCATCCAGATCTGTTTGCTACTTACTCTAATGCGCGCTCGCTCCCCAACGTAAAACTGGCATCTCTTCCTCACATCGGACGGTTGTTACGGACCCTGAGATTTCCCGAAGGAATCTTGTCCATCCATCGGGACTTAGCCACATGCTATTGTCTTGACATTATGGATCGGGATTTGTCAAGGCAAGAACTCGAGTTTTTGTCAGCAGAACTCCCGAATCCCCGATCCCCGAAACAAGTAATCTCTCAACACATCACCTCCTTAAATCGGACGGTCCACAACTGCTCTGGGGTTTCCACCCAGGAAAATCGCGAGATAAATCTCGATCCCTTGTCGCCAAGACTCTCGATCTCGCGATTACTGATTCCCCGAAATGGGAGATCTCATGACACGTGGCCTCCATCAATCGAACGGCTCAGATCCGTCCCAGGGTTTTCACCATGGAAAATCCCGAACTCTTGTCAACAAGAATCCCGATTCCGCGATTCCCGATTTCCCAAAAATAGGAGATCTCACGATACGTGGCCTCCGTCAATCGGACGGCTCAGATCTGTCCTAGGGTTTTCACCATGGAAAATCCTGAACTCTTGTCAACAGGAATCCCAATTCCGCGATTCTCGATTTCCCAAAATGGGAGATCTCACGACACGTGGCCTCCGTTAATCAGACGGCTCAGATCCGTCCCGGGGTTTTCGCCCCTAATACACTGGATTCTTAACCTTCGGGTAACTCCTGACAGATCCAACGGCTGTCAGGTTTTTCAGCAGAGATCTGACGGCTCATAATGGTTCCTACCCATGCATTCTTCCACGACTCCCTAGGCATGGAAATGATCCACAGTCCAAATACTCTCATGAACCTTGGGGATCTATGGTCCTAAACTCTTCGCTACCCACGAAGACACCAGAAAACCAAGTGGTAAGGCATTTAATGCCCTACTTTCTCCTACTAATCTAACGGTCGTGGGTGACCGCAGATTCCCCGACGAAATCTCATCCGTCGATTAATACCTATAAGGTTAAGGTACTTAACTTTCCATCTTCTTCCTCCGATCTGACGGTCGTGAGTGACCACAGATCTCCCGACGGGATCTCATCTGTCAATTCGTTACTTCATCCTTATGTTGTCATCTCAATTTTCAAGAGGATCGTTCCTCCTTATGCAGGGTTACTAAGGCCTTATGCCTTCACAACCGCCTTCCCGGTTCTTGATGGGCTTTTCAAGGAAGGTAATTCTATGGGGAGAGTTACTCAAGGTACTACCTGAGGTATATAAGGATGTCGTCCTCCCGAGAGCCAGGCGTGAATTATGAACTGGAACAGTATGCACACAAATAACGAATTCATGAGGACATAAACCATACGTAGTCTTTCCATATAAATATACAACTACTAGTACTGATCAAAACACCATACAGTCATTCTTATAATGAAATCATTCACAGTTTCACAGCTTATGAGCATAATTATCAGAATAAGAATATATATATATTTCAAGATGCCAGAGGCAAAACACTTATCAGAGATAACACCAAGGGTCAAGCAACTGCTGAGAGGGGTGCTCGTTTCCACCCAATCATAGGCTTAGCAACTCCCAACGGATTTACCACTAGCCACCCCCGAGCTGAGACCACGATGCTATGAGACTGCGTCTCTTTTTAATAGTGACCAGGAGCGAAGGTTGCAATCCTTCTTCTCTGCTATCACTCACTCTGCATATTGCCAGAGTTCTCCCCTCGCATCTGCCCCCACCCAATTGCTTCTACCCCACGCCTTATCCTCTTGCGAGGTTGTGTGTGGTGCGATTACCCTCGCACTGGCCAGTCATGATGGCTCTACAAATGGGCGGTTCACCTCCCCATCCCTCATTAATTCCTAAGGAGTCATCAACCTACCAGTCTGCGAGGCATTTATTTCGGAGCCAGCGAGCCGCTTTTGGTTCTCCGGGCCAGTGGAGTCCAAATACGGTATTAATTCTCGGTGGAAGTTAACGCCACCTTTTCAGGTGCCTTCCACCACCATCATGGTCTCTTTTCTGCACATCCCCTTTCAGCAGTCCTGCAATAAAATTCATAAGGTTATTCACATTTATGAGTTTGCCATAGTTCTTGGCCAGTCCAGTTATTTTTACTAACTGGGGGAAATAGGGTGTTACAATTCCCTCCCCCTTAAAAGGAACATCGTCCTCGATGTTCTTATCTACTAACATGAATTGCATGTATAGAAGTAAACAAAATCAGATATGTCTGTCTCATGGCATCCTCCATTTCCCATGTAGCCTCATTTGGGCCAAAATGTTTCCACTGCACCTTGACCTGTGCAATGGTTATGTTCCGGAGCGGGGTTTCCTTTCTGTCTAGTATGCATTGGGGTTCTAGTAGAAATTCTCCCTCCGGTTCCACCTAGATCACAGACAAGTCAATTATATGAATAGCATCATGTACATATTTCTTCAATAATGAAACATGGAAAACATTATGTGCTTTTACTGTGGGCGGAAGTGCTAGCTGATAGGCTACAAGTCCCACTCTATCTAGAACCTCAAAGGGTCCACAATACCGAGGTGCCAACTTGGCACAAGTTCCCATTTTGAACTCTCTTGGAGTTCTCTTCTGATCAGCATAAATTTTCTGTCGGTTCTGAGCGACCTTCAGATTTTGTTTTATCTGAGTCACTTGTTGTTCCATTTCTTTCAACATGTCGGGTCCAAAAGAAATCCTATCTACAGGATTACTCCAGCTGACTGGAGTATTACACGGCCTACCATAGAGGACCTCGAAGGGACTCATCTTTAAGGATGCTTGATAGTCGTTGTTGTAGGCGAATTCTACCAATGGTAGGTAGTCTTCCCATTTCCTGGGTTGATGCATTACATGCATCCTTAACATATCCTCTAATATTTGATTCACTCTTTCTGTATGTCCATCGGTTTGAGGGTGATAGGCGGTGTTGAACAACAATTTGGTCTCCAAACCAGCCATCAGTGATTTCCAAAAGTTGGAAGTAAATTTTGTGTCTCTGTCAGACACTATCTCTTTCTGCATACCGTGCAGTCTGAATACCTCTTTCATGAATATCTGGGCGATATCTATTGCCTTGCAGGTTGATTTGACGGGGATGAAATGAGCGGACTTGCTCAGTTTATCCACCACCACCATAATGTCATCATTTTGTTTGGTTGAAGTTGGTAATCCAGTGATAAAATCCATGGAGATGGTTTCCCATTTCCATTCTGGGATGGGTAAAGGGTGTAATAGTCCTGTGGGGTGTCGATGTTTTGCTTTAACCTGTTGGCATTCTATGCATTGGGCGAAATATTTGGCTATGTCTTTCTTCAATCCAGGCCAATAAAATTGTTTCCGGGTGGCAGTGATCATTTTCTGGTATCATGGGTGACCAGTGTATGGTCTTTTATGTAGTTCATCCATAATGAACCTCTTCAAGTCATCACCATTTGGAATGTACAGTCTATCTCTGTAAGTGAGAAGACCTCCTTTGGTCATCTGGTAGCCTTCATATTTTACTCCAGCAGGTTCTTGATGTAGGTACAGGGTCACAGTCTGAACGAAGGAATCTGTTTCTTGTGCATTTCTGACTATGTTCTTGACATCTGTTTCGCAGGTACTCACCGCTGCCAAGTGAATTGTTTTCATGCTTCTGCTAAGGGCATCGGCCACCCTATTTTCCTTCCCTTTGATGTGTTTGATTTCAAAATCAAATTCGCTAAGGAGGGCCATCCATCTAGCTTGTCTATCATTGAGATTTGGTTGGTCGAACAAATACCGTAATCCACAGTGATCTGTGATAAGTACAAATTTTCTTCCCAAGAGGTAATGCCTCCACATTTTTAAGGCATGCACTATGGCAGCCAGTTCTACATCATGAGTCACATAGTTGACCTCATGTTCATTCAATTTTCGGGATTCATAGTAGATCACCTTTCCTTCCTGCATAAGGAATCCTCCAAGCCCTTCTTTACAGGCATCTGTGCACACAAGGAAGTCAGCTTGTGCGTCAGCGATTTTCAACATGGGTGCATGGGTTAGTAGATGTTTCAAGGTTTGAAATCTTTCTTCACATTGTTGTGTCCACAGGAATTTTGTCCCCTTCTTCTGGAGAGCAGTGATTGGAAAACCAATCTTGGAGAATCCTTTTATAAATCTCCTATAGTATCCCGCCAAACCCATAAAGGATCTGATGTCTGAGACATCCTTTGGGGTAGGCCATTCCATGATAGACCTGATCTTGTCAGGATCTACTGCTACCCCTTCCTCGGACAGAACATGTCCCAAGTAATGTATTTGCTTCTGAAAGAAGTCACATTTGCTGAATTTAGCATAGAGTTGATGCTCTCTTAGAACTTGTAGCACAAGTCTGAGATGTTCTTCATGTTCTTCTCTATTCTTAGAGTAGATTAATATGTCATCAATGAAGACTAGTACAAATTTATCTAAAAATTTATTGAGTACATTGTTCATTAAGCACATGAAAGTGGCAGGGGCATTGGTTAACCCAAATGGAACTACCACAAACTCATAATGACCATACCGTGTCCGGAAAGCGGTTTTATGGATGTCTTCACCCTTGATTCGGACTTGATGGTATCCCGACCTCAAGTTAATCTTTGATAAAATAGACGCGCCTCCCAACTGATCTAATAGATCATCAATCCTGGGCAAGGGGTACTTGTTCTTTATGGTTACTTTATTAAGTTGTCTATAATCTATACACAGTCTAAGGGTGCCATCCTTCTTTTTCACAAACAGGACTGGTGCTCCCCATGGCGACACGTTGGGTCGAATATAACCCTTATCCATCATTTCTTTCAATTGTAATTTGAGTTCCACTAACTCAGGTGTGCTCATCCGGTAGGGTGTCCTAAACACTGGCACCGCTCCTGGTGCGAGCTCTATCGAGAAGTCCATGTCTCTTCTCGGAGCTAGACCCGGTACCTCTTCTAGAAACACATCTTTGTATTCTCTCAGGATAGGGTGTTCATCAGGGCTTGGTTTAGCACCTTTGGTTGTTTTCAACACCTGTATTGCATATAGGGGACATCCCTTTTAGCAATACTTTCTCATTTGCAGGGCTGATATTTGTCTCACCGAGACCGATTTTCAGATCCCTTGAAGGGTTATCCTTTTTGCTTCTTTGCTCACACATTCTAAGGTTTTATGGTAACAGTCCAATTTGGCTTTATGGGCTGACAGCCAGTCCATACCAATCAACAGATCGTATGATCCCAGGGGTAATACGTTAAGGGTTGCTTGGGTGGGGAATTCACCCAACATTAACTTGTAGGCTGGTATGGCCTCTACCACCTTTCTTTTAGTGCCAGTGGCTAACTGTACCAACCATGGCTTGGTTTGTTTTTGTGGTTGTAGCTTACACTTATCTACAATCTTAGGGGCTATATAACTCAAATTTGAACCGGGGTCAATTAAAACAGACACTAGATGGTTGAAAATCATACTTTCTATTTCCACCACTGAAGCTTGGTGGTCAGCTTGGTTATTATCCAAGGCTGCATAAATCTGCAGCACACTCCTTGCCACATCATTGGCTGTGGTAGCATCCTGAATGTTATAAACTTTCCGACTATTCTGTTGTCGGTGTGGACAGTCTCTCAGGAGATGCTCTTCTCCGCAACCCCAGCATTTTAGAGGTTCTTTCTTTGGGTTATTATTCTTTACTGGTATAGGTCCAGAAGTTTTATTTCCATCTGATGATGGAAAGTTCTGTTGGAGTACACTCCGATTTGGAAAGTTCATTCTAGGGTTCTTCTTGTAGCTCTTAAATCCTGAGGATTTGATCCCCTTTTTCTGAAATCTCGAACCACTCTTATGTCTCCAGTCTCCATGAGACTCTGCCCAATGTTCATATTGTTCATGACAATATGGTGCCTTTCGAATAGTGTCTTCTAAGGTCTTTGGCTTGTCGAATTCAATTTGGTTCCGGTATTCCTTGGGTAGCCCACTGATGAAGCGTTGCGCCTTCGCCTTCTCTGCTTTGATGTAGGGTACATATCTCAATAAGTCGAGGAATTTGTTGACATATTCCTCTATAGTAAGTTGTCCTAGTTTGAGTTCATAAAAATCTTTAGCCTTCTCGTCGAAATATCTTTCCGACAAATACTTCTTCTGGAAGTACTTCTCAAACCGTTTCCAAGATAGGTCCTCCTCGCGGACCCCTTTCATATTCTTAAGGTCTTCCCACCAGATGGAAGCCTTTCCATTTAGATTGAAAGTGGCCACTCGGGCCTTCAAATTCTCTGAAAAATCATGGACTCTGAAATATTTCTTCAGTCCAAGTAGCCAGGCCTCGGCTTCCTCTCCCTTCTTTATCTCACCGTCGAAGGAGGGAGGTTTGGCCTTTCTGAATTCCTCAAATTTATGACTCTTGGAAGTCTTTTGCTTCTTTTGTTTTCTTCGAGAATAGGAACTGGTCCTGTTGTTGGAAGAGCCTTTTGAATCGCTAGCTTCCTTCTCAGTGGAATCGTCCGGCATGGGTCCTTTACCTCTAGGGTGGACCTTTCTTGAGGTGTTCCTCTCAGTATGGCCACTGATACAACCATGTTTCTGCACTTTGGGTTCATGCTGCATTTGTCACTATAGGTTGGATAAGCTCTGCAGTAACACTGCATTAATTTCAATTTGTTTTTCTTGTTCTTTCATCATCCTTTCATTGTCGGCCTTGCAGCTTTGCAACTCAACCATGAGACTCCTCACAGTCTCAGCTAGGTCTGGAGGGGTTCCTATCGCTCTTCTTTCGTCAGACTCTTCATCTCTATTGTGGGAGCCTTCTCCCATCTCTTGGTGAGTCACCATTCTCTGCATCCGTAAATTCCCGCGGCTGATCGTCCTCTTAGGTGAAAAGACAAACGTTGATTATTAGTCAAGAGTTAGATATATTTTTATAATCTGCACATAATTTATAATTCTTTCACATGCATACACAGTCGGGTTCTCGTTTCCAAGTTTTCAATCCTAGACAAGAGAGTTACGTTAGGGGTTGCTCTTCATAGGAGTACTTCGAACGGAGCTTATGCGAAACTCGTTCATGAGCCCAATCAGGCCGAGTGTTGTAACCATGCTCTGATACCACTTTGTCACATACCCACTACCTAAATCGGATTTTTTTGGTCTTCTACCGAATCAGAAGCCCTAAACATCCATGGAGGACCAGCCTAAGCTGGTCCTTTCTCTCTCCCCGCTCCCATGTGGTCGCGTGTCACAATCAAAGTCCGAATAAACGCAGTACCTCTTTCATATTTCGTGCCTCGGCGCTACAGTGATGTCGAGTCGTTTGACTTGGCAACCGCCGAATCTCGACAGGGCTAGTGATCGTCCAATGGGGGCGAATCCCTACAGGGTTAGCAAATGGCTAATAGGAACAAATCCCAATAGGGCCAGAGAACAGCCAATGAGAAACGGCCCCGTTGTGCGGTTAAGTCGAACACAGGTGGCAGAGAGGGAAATGCGACACGGTGGTCGACATGACAGGAGGGGCCCCACTTCACACGCCACACTATNTGGAATCCGCCTGAGCGTCGTTGATCATGATGAATTAATCTCGACCATTCGAGAGTTGCGCTTCCAATTCCGGACCCCCCCCCCATTAAAGGCAGAATGGCAAGGGGGATCTGGAATGCATCCTCAGCCGTAGATCTGGGCGGGTGGACTCTAGCCATCCAGATCTATTCGCTACTTACCCTAATGCACACTCGTGCCCCGGCGTAAAACTGGCATCTCTTCCTCACATCGGACGGTCGTTACGGACCCTGATATTTCTCGAAGGAATCTTGTCCGTCCCTCGAGACTTAGCCACATGCTATTATCTCGACATTATGGATCGGGATTTGTCAAGGCAAGAACCCAAGTTTTTGTTAGCGGAACTCCTGAATCCCTGATCCTCGAAATGAGTAATCTCTCAACACGTCACCTCCTTAAATCGGACGGTCCACAACTACTCCGGGGTTTCCACCCAGAAAAATCCCAATCCCTTGTCACCAGGACTCCCGATCTCACGATTTCCAATTCCCTGGAATGGGAGATCTCACGACGCGTGGCCTCCGTCAATCAGACGGCGCATATCCATCCTGGGGTTTTCACCATGGAAAATCCCAAACTCTTGTCAACAGGAATCCCGATTTCGCAATTCCCGATTTCCCGAAATGGGAGATCTCATGACACGTGGCCTTCGTCAATTGGACGGCTCAGATCCATCTAGGGGTCTTCACCATGGAAAATCCTGAACTCTTGTCAACAGGAATCCTGATTCATCGATTCCCGATTTCCCAAAATGGGAGATCTCACGACACGTGGCCTCCGTTAATCAGATGGCTCATATCTGTCCCGAGGTTTTCGCCCCTAATACACTGGAGTCTTAACCTTAGGGTAACTCCTGACAGATCCAACGGTTGTCGGGTTTTTCAGCCGAGATCTGACGGCTCATAATGGTTCCTACCCATGCATTCTTCCACGACTCCCTGGGCGTCGAAAAGATCCACGGTCCAGATACTCTCATGAACTTTGGGGATCTACGGTCCTAAACTCTTCATTACCCACGAAGACACCAAAAAACCAAGTGGTAAGGCATTTAATGCCCTACTTTCTCCTACTAATCTAACGGTTGTGGGTGACCGCAGATTCCTCGACAAAATCTCGTCCGTCGATTAATACCTATAAGGTTAAGGTACTTAACTTTCCATCTCCTTCCTCCGATCTGACGGTCGTGAGTGACCATAGATCTCCCGATGGGATCTCATCCATCGATTCGTTACTTCATCCTTATGTTGTCATCTTGGTTTTCAAGAGGATCGTTCCTCCTTATGCAGGGTTACTAAGGCCTTACGCCTTCACAACTGCCTTCCTGGTTCTTGATGGGCTTTTCAAGGAAGGTAATTCTATGGGGAGAGTTACTCAGGGTACTACCTGAGGTATATAAGGATGTCGTCCTCCCGAGAGCCAGGCGTGAAGTCTGAATTGGAACAGTACGCACACAAATAACGAATTCATGAGGACATAAACCATACGTAGTCTTTCGATATAAATATACAACTACTAGTACTGATCAAAACACCATACAATCATTCTTATAATGAAATCATTCACAGTTTCACAGCTTATGAGCATAATTATCAAAATAAGCATATATATATATATATATATATATATTTCAAGATGCCAGAGGCAAAACACTTATCAGAGATAACACCAGAGGTCAAGCAACTACTGAGAGGGGTGCTCGTTTCCACCCAATCGTAGGCTTAGTGACTCCCAGCGGATTTACCACTAGCCACCCCCAAGCTGAGACCATGATGCTATGAGACTGCATCTCTGTTTTCCAGTGACCAGGAGCGAAGGTTGCAATCCTTCCTCTCTGCTATCACTCACTCTGCATATTGCCAGAGTTCTAACCTCGCATCTACCCCCACCCAATCGCTTCTACCCCACGCCTTATCCTCTTGCGAGGTTGCATGCCACGCAATTACCCTCGCACTGGCCAGTCATGATGGCTCTACGGATGGGCAGTTCACCTCCCCATCCCTCATTAATTCCTAAGGAGCCACCAACCTACCAGTCTGCGAGGCATTTAATTTGGGGCCAGCGAGCCACTTTTGGTTCTCCGGGCCAGTGGAGTCCAAATACAGTATTAATTCTCGGTGCAATTTAACGCCACCTTTTTAGGTGCCTTCCACCGCCATCGTGGTCTCTTTTCTGCACATTCCCTCTCAGCAATCCTACAATAAAATTCATAAGGTTATTCACATTTATGAGTTTGCCATAGTTCTTGGCCAGTCCAGTTATTTTTACTAACTGGGGGAAATAAGGTGTTACACAGCTGGAGATTTTTTGTGTCAGTGATGGCTTCAGGCTCCAATATAATTTTTCCTTCCTCGTCAAGTTCTGGAAATATGGTTTGAACTGGGATCTTGTCACCTATAACCTTCTTTAAGCATGAAACATGGAAAACTGAGAGTACTCGTGAGGATGCATGAAACTCCAATTTGTATGCCATAGTACCAATATTTTGCAACACCTTATAAGGTCCATAGTACTTTGGTGATAATTTATTAAAAACACCACGATCCCCTTATAAGGGCCATAGTCTTAAAAACACCCAATCCCCTACTTCAAAACTTCTTTCACTACGATGTTGATATGCTTATTGTTTCATACGATTATGTGCCATGGTCACATTGTCCTTTAAGATTTGGAGAACTTGTTATTGATGCTCGATGTGAACTTCCACTGCTTGAACCTTTGATTTTCCTTTTAGAGAAGAAGTGATGGAAGGAGGCTGGTATCCATGGAGTGCCATAAATGGTGTCATTTTTGTTGCAGTATGAAAGGAAGTGTTATACCACCATTCTGCCAAGGGTAACCATTTGAACCATTGTGTTTGTTTATCAGAGACAAAGCAACGAAGGTAGCCTTCCAGACATTTATTCACTATCTCGGTTTGTCCATCATATTGAGGATGATAGGATGAGATATGAGCCAATTGATTACCCAAACAAGAAAATAATTATGTCCAAAAATGTCCAATGAAGATAGGGTCTTTGTCACTTATAATAATCTTTGGGATTCCATGTAGTTTTTGAACTATCTCTATGAATGCGGTGGAAACTGTATTGGCTTTGAAGGGATGAGAGAGTGCTCAAAAGTGTGTGTACTTGGTCAGTCTATCAACAATCACCATGATGACACTCTTTCCTTCAGACTTTGGTAACCCTGTGATGAAATCCATGGAAACCTCCTCCCAACGCTGACTTGGGATGGATAATCGTTGTAAAAGACCTGGGGTCTTAATTGTATCCACCTTATTTTGTTGGCAAACCAAACATTCTGCTATAAACCTTTGAACATCAATTTTAAGGCCATGCCAAAAAAATTCCTTCTTGACCCTATGGTAGGTTTTCAAAAATCCCGAGTGCCCTCCTATTGGAGATGTGTGCAATTCCAATAGTACATTTTGTTTGAGTTGGGAGTTCTTACATAAATATAAGTGATCTTTGTACCATGGTGAATATTTTTTCCATGTTAATGTATCTGATGCACTGGAATCATGATGCAACCTTTGAATGAGAGTCCACACATTTTCATCATTCTTCCATTCATCCCTCTCTTCTATTATCCAATTGAGTTGGATGATCGAGATAGCATAGAGAAAAGCCTCAACATCTTCATCCTTTCTTGAGAGTGCATCTTCCACAACATTTTGCTGCCCTTTTTTATAGATGATTTCAAAATCATAACCCAATATCTTGGTCACCCATTTTTGTTGTTTTTCTGAAGATAGTCTTTGTTCCAAGAAGTATTTAAGACTATCATGATCTCTTTTGACCTTGAAGTGCCTACCTATTAGGTAAGGGATCCATTTCTTCAATGCATGTAGTATTGCCATCATTTCCTTCTCATAAATGGGTTTGTGTAAGTCCTTTCCCTTGAGTGGTTGACTTTCAAAAGACAAGGGCCTTCCTTCTTGCATTAGGACAACACGAATGCCATTTCCCGAGGCATCACATTCCATAATAAAGGTTTTTGTGAAGTCTGGTGTGGTCAAGACAAGAGTTTTACACATCCCCTCTTTAAGTTGTTCAAAAGCTTTAGTTTCCTTTGGAGTCCATGAAAATGCATCCTTCTTAGTTAGTGTTGTTAAAGGTGTTGTTGCTCTCCCATAGTTGCGAACAAACTTGTGGTAGTAACCTGTCAAACCCAAAAATCCTCAAAGATTCTTCAATGTTTTGGGAATTGGCCAGTACATCATGGCCTTAATCTTGTTAGGGTCTACCTTGACACCTTCATGAGATACAATATGACCCAAATACTCTACCTCCTTCACCCCAAAGAAACAATTGGACGGTTTGGTATATAGTTGTTGCTCCTTTAGTAGTTGTAGCACCTTGTCAACATGTCACACATGAGCCTCCCAAGACTTCCTATAGATTAGTATATCATCAAAAAATACTAACACAAATTTTTGAAGGAAGGGATTGAAAATGGAATTCATCAACCCTTGGAATGTGCAAGGTGCATTTGTAAGGCCAAAAGGCATGACAAAAAATTCATAATGGCTTTCATGAGTTTAGAATGTTGTTTTGGGGATATCTTCTTCCTTCATTCTAATCTGATGATACCCTAAACAGATATCCAACTTTGTGAAATAGATTGCTCCATGTAGTTCATCTAACAATTCATCAATGACATGAATGGGAAAATTATCTTTAATAGTGATCTTGTTTAGCTCTCTATAATCTGGACACATATGCCATGAACCATCTTTCTTGAATACCATTACCACCGGTGCATAGTAAAAACTTTGGCTAGATCTAATAATGCCAGCCTCTAACATTTCTTCAACCATACGCTCAATTTCACTCTTCTGGGCATAAGGGTATATGTACAGCCTGATGTTAGGAGGAACACTCCCAGGAATTAGGTGAATATCATGATCATGATTTGGAGTTGGTGGAAGACCTTTGGGAATATCTTCAAATACTTTGGAATGCTTATCAATGATCCCTTGGAGATGTAGGGGAATAGATGGCCTAGATGTTTGAACATATAGTGAGCATAGTTTTGCAATTACACCTTGATGCCCCTTTTTCAATAATTTTGTCATGCCATTAGAGCTTATCACCTTACTGGGTTTCCCTGTGATGCCTCTTAACTCAACTTTTTTTCCTTCCAATGAAAATTTCATGAAAAATTCTTGAAAATTAAAATCCATTGCTCCTAATGATTGTAACCATTGGATTCCTAGTACGACATCATCACCACCCATGGGTATAGCAATCATTGGACTATTCATTACATATTCCCTCATAGTAAGACTGATCTTATTACATTTTCCTGAGCAATTGATAGTTCCTCCATCTGCAATCATTACTTGAAACTCTGGTGTTGGATATACAAAGTAATTGAGATATTTGGCTAATTTATAGTGAATGAAATTATGAGTACTACCAGAATCAATTAGGACTATTACCTTTTTCTTTTTGATATATCCTTCGATCTTGAGGGTTTGAGGAGTGTTAATTCCAGCCTATGCATTACACGATATCATGGGAGTCAACTCTTCAGAAGAAATCACTTCTACGTTTTCATCTTGAGATGGTTCTTGTTCTAGTTCTTGTTCTTCTTCCTCTTCACAATCTATGTAGAATAATTTATTCTCACCACACTTATGTCCCTTACTGTACTTGTTGTCACAATTAAAGCATAAACCTTTTTCTTTTCTTTCCTCCAATTGTTGAGGTATCAACCTTGTAGGTTGAGGTGTTTTAGAAGAAGGAACATTATTCTCTCGATAGATGTTAGGAGTGGTCCTTCTAGTAGCCATAGCCATATTTTTACTTTTCACATTTCTTGCCACCCTAAATGAATTCTCCAATGATTTGAGTTCCCAAAGGCGAACCTCATGTTAAATGTTATCCCTTAAAGTTCCTATGAATACGTCAATCAAGTGCTCATATGGAATATCTGTTACCTTTATATTCAATCTTTGGGAGTTCTCTATGTGCTCTGTAACTGAACCCTTTTGCTTGAGATTTTTCAATTGGCTAAAGAAGGTATTGCTCCTTGTATCCTCATAGTGTGCTATCATTTCTTTCGTGCAAATTGCCCAAGTGACAAGTGATTTGCGAGAACAAAGCCATTGATACCACACAAATTGATTGGGTTGTAAATATAAAGAAGCAATTCGTACATTTTGTGTATGTGGCGTAGATCAAATACTTGCTCCATATGAAGTATCCATGTGATTGGGTCCTTGCCATCAAACTTCCTCATATCGATCTTAGGAAAGTGGTTGGTATTCAACCCAAGGTTAGAGTTTCTCCTTTCTTGATTCATTTTCCTTGTGTCCTCATCGTGAATTTCATGGGATACATTTTCACTTTCAGGTGTCCTCTCTATTAGGAAATTTTTCAATCCTTCCATGATCTCCCATTTTAAACCATCCATCTTAGTATCCATTATTTCCTCCAACTTAGCTTCCGTTGAATCCATCATCCCTTGTAGTTCATCTTTTGTTATTGTATTCTTTTGTAAATCATTTATGTCCCTACGCATTTCTTCACATTCATCAAGAGTCCAAGTAGGAATGTATGGAGGATTATTTGGTGTAGAAGTTCCCTTTTTTGGTGGCATGTTGGCCAAGTATCACTTTAAACCTTGATTTTGTGGTGGTTATACTAAACAATCTTTCTTTTGTTGTATCTCATAAATTTCGGCCCTTCTAGGTATGAAAATTTATTTTTTGTAGTTCTCTGATGTTTCTTCTCTGCAATTCCACAGGTCTGATCAAAATTGGATGTACCAAGTGGAATTTATGGTAACTTTTCCACAACTTGTTGATTTTTGGCCTTTCTAGGAAATATCACTTTTATAGAGTGCCCCACACAAAATAATTGATATACAATTCTGAAAATTGTACCATAAATAGTACAGACTGTCCATTATCCAATGCAATTGGTCTCACTCATTTTGGATACTTGAGGAATAATTTATGATTTTTTTACCCGGAACACCTTCTTGAGACTAGTCAATAGGACTAGTCAGATACCCTATATTCCATAGGGTGTATCTACAAATGTAAGATGACCTAGAAGCTGAATTTTTTTTATCACAAATACCTTAGTAAGTTTTATGAATATCCTCCAGATTTCATATTCTAAAAAGTTACAGAAACAATTTCATAGAAAAAATTCCACGATGACTAAATTCAGGATGATTCCATAACCCTATCTTACACATGTTGTATCTATGAAAGTGTAAGGCCTCAGGAGCTTAAATTTGAACCCAACGTACCTTGATCCATCTACTAAATATCCTTCAAGAGGTTCCTTATGAAACATCGCAGAAAAAAAATTATAGGGAAAATTCCAAGGTGTCTCAGATGTAGTAGCGAAACACCAAGACCTTCAGCTCTGATACCAAATGTTAAGAACCAAATATCAAGATAGCATAGAAAAAAATTATAATAAGTACTCAATGCCTTGAAAAAGATAGAATTTCAGATAATAAGCCTCTTCGAGGGGGCAACCTCCTTATACACCACATAAATTTCCAAATACAAGATGATTCCAAATGAAAATATCTCCTTGGTATATATAGGAGACTAGGAGGTACAATTACAACTAATGGACCCAAGCCGACATAAATAAAATAACATTACTAATGTAATATTCCCCAATTAAGGGGTAATGTGCCACTATTTAGGGCTTAACAATAACAAGAGATGGCTCAATCAAGAAAGAGTCTTTGAAAACACAGATCACTCGTGCCCTTATTTTTAAAACAAGTTATCACAGAGAAGCAACAACAAGTAATCAAGAATATTCTTGGAAGAACAGAGAGCCTGTGCGCTTTTAAAATCACCACAGTCATCTAACCTATAACCCAAAAACTTGATAGTGAGGGTTACAAAAGCATGACAGTCAGCCACTCCAATGGAGATGAGAGGAAGTGAATACTCAAAATACTGTGAGGCGAATGCCCAAACACAACCTGTAGAAGAACCTGATCATAAACAAACTTCCATTTAAAATTTTGGGTGATTCCCAAGACCCAATCATGTCATGTGTTCATCAACAGTGATAGTGAAAGCAATGCCACGACAAAAGATAGCTCGGGGTTCAGCCAGAATAAAGCAAGATCACTTTAACTCTTTAACAGTTGCATTGCAACTAGAGGAACAAAACATAGCATTGACTGAGACAAAAAGGAGTGACAGCATTTAGCACCAAGACTGTTGTAAAACCCACACACCAAACTCAGAGCTTATTACACCATTATCATAATTTTTCACAACGAACCAAAGAAAAACCCTAAGCTGACCAACATGTTTTAAACCAATGCATAGGCTTCACACAACAATAAAATCCATTACTTTTCTTTAAAATGCCAATAGTCCTGAGTATTCATAGAAGAAACCATATGCACAGCACTAATACACAGTCAAATATTAAGAAAAACACAGACCTCATGCAATTCTGAGCCAAAAAATCGATTCATAACAGAGAGGGACCATCATGGATGCAAAGTAAAGGAGCCATACCTAGAAAAACTCGCTTGAGGGAAGAGTTGGATTGTATTTTCCTTTCACAACCAGAAATCGCGGAGCCTCCACAACCACCAGAGTCAAAAAACCAAATGAAACTATGGTAGGGTGACAAGCTCGAGGGTGGTTTGGAGTTATTTGCAGAAAATGCACGTCGCTTCCTTGCATATATCTATTGCTATATTCATTGCATAGTGTGCCACCCCAAGTCATGTCAAAACATTTAAAAACAACCATATGCTACAACATTATCATATATGCTTCAAACATAATCCTTTAATCAAGCGCATAAGTCTAGCAGCTAGGTCTATCAACCTTTCATTTGTCACCATTGCAATAACCTTAGGACTTGTTCATAGATTTTTTGTTTTTGTTTTTGTTCAAGCTCCCATATAATCTTTTGCATGAAATCATGTATAAGATCATTAATCAATGTTTGATGCATAACATAACACCTGTAACAAAATAATCCTTATATCCATAGCACTACTATGTATTGTGAGTAACCATCAACACCATCTAGCAATAACACATCAACCAACCATGTTGTCAAAACGAATGAAACCATGACTTGAATCATCAACTGTAGAAGATTGTGTAGGCATCATTATAATAGCAGCAAACATATAAGCGTAACACATCCATCATAGCACCACTAGTTTACAAGGGAGTCCCACCTACTAGTTAATTATTATTATTATAAATAAATAATAGAGCTTGGCAATCATTTGCGAGTAGTATTCATCGTTGTCACTATATGCGTCAACACACTAGAGACTCCACAGGGAAGTTTATTTCCAACAGATTAAGAACTCAGATTGTCTGGTTTCGCAGACTAGATGAACATTAGATCAAGGAAATATACATTAGAGTGATTATGCAACAGGGGGAAGTGAGCGGTTTAAGGGAAACAATGATTTGGGATTTTGGGAATAACTCATGGAAAGTGTTACGTATGAGGGGGCTTATCCCCATACACATAATCAACCTATTAATCATAGAGAAAGCATTATTGGCTTCAAGAAGAAAAAATTTATGGTGTGCTATTTTGAATCTTGGAGCGGAGGGAAGAAAAGGAAAGCAAAAATAGGGATGACAAACCAACTATCTTATCTAATAGCAGTTGAAGCAAATAGAAATTTCAATGATGTCTTCAAGGGAGAAAATCGTGACAGCTGTGTAACCTGATTGTTATTGATTAACAATACTTGCAAAATAGCGTCGTTGTGGCAAAATTGATCCAACAATTTTATTTCTGACAAGAAAAGAAGTCAATAAAGAAATAAACAGCAGAAAGAAATAACAGCAAAGTAAAATCAAAGCAACAAAGCAAAACTATAATACATAAAAAATTCCATACAACATTTAAACTTTCAAGTTGGTTCCACATAGTGTTTTAAGTGGGAACCTTTGGTGCTATAGGAAAACAATCTCTCTTTCAAGTCCTTTAGGATATAGGAATTTGCGCCCAGGACAAAAGCGATCTTAAAAGGATCCATCCATAACTTTTGGAACTTTGAATGCCTTCCTCTGTGAACATGAGTTGAATCCCACAGCAAGACCTTCTCATTAACCTTAAATTTGACAGCCTTTGCACTTTTATTCAAATATTTTTAACAGTTTGTTGTCTTCTCTTAATGTTATCCAGGGAAAACGTCCTTTGTTCCTCTAAATCCAAGAGTGCATTCATATTTGAGAGATATTGGAAGAATTTAATTCTTCAACCTGTAGGATCAGCCTTAGAGAAGAAATTTCTATCTCAGTAGGCAAAATGGCTTCTTGACTATGAAAAAGCTGGAAAGGAGTGCAACCAGTGCTCACCTTGGTGGTAGTGTGATCTGCCCAAAGGGCGTAAGTGAGGAGAGTGTGCCATTGGCGAGGCTTATCTTCAGTGAGCCTCTTGGTAATTCTAACCAGATTTTTGTTAGTAGACTCGGCTTGCCCATTTCCTTGGGGATAATAAGATGATGAGATAAAATGTTTAACCCCCAGTTTAGCTAGAAACTGAGTCACCTTAGCAGAAATAAAAGCAGGACCGTTGTCTGTAATAATTTCTAAAGGAAGACCAGTTTTGTAAAAAATATTAGTCTCAAGGAAATAAATCACCCGCTCATCTTGTGAATGCTTAAGTGGGACAGCTTTAGTCCATTTCGTAAAATAGTGTGTGGATGTCAAGATAAAAAATTGTCCTGCTGGAGATGGAGGATTAATAGGACCAATAAATTCCAGACCCCATTTTGAAAAAGGAAATTCAGGTAGGACGGGTTGTAACAGCATGGCAAAAAGATGTTCTTTACCAACGAACTTCTAGTACTTATCACAAGATCTTGAAAAATTATAAGAATCGTGAAAAATTGAAGGCCAACAGTACCCTTTCCTGATAATTTTAAAAGCGGTAGTTTTAGCAGAAAAGTGACCTCCTACATGAATGAAAAAATTTGAACATCCATGAGTCTCTTGCAACAATTTTTGTGCTTCCTCATTATTCACACAGCGAAGTAACATACCATCGGCAAATCTCATAAACAAGAAGTCTCCCAAAATGACATATATGGAAGATTCAAGATGTAGCCTTCTCCTTTGGTGAGTATCTAAGTTATATGGACATCTTTGATTTTGCAAGTAATACACGAGATCTTTGTACTAGGTATGTTTAGCTATAGGAAGGATTTGACTGTCAATATAAAACAGTGTTGACAGAGAGCTATCATGTTCATCAATTTCTTCACTTGCTTCTACATGCTGAGCTAAGTGAAGGGATAAGTCACGTCCATTAATGGTTTTAGAAGTCATGTTAGTTAAATCATGCTCTTGGATCTTGGCAAGCCAATGTGCAATCTTCCTTTAAAGATAAGTCTGTGAGATCAAAAACTTGACAGCAAGTAAAGGGACTTTTACCAGTGTGTGCTTACCTAAGATAAAGTGGCGAAATTTTTCAACAGCTTTAACAAGAGCGAAAGCATGTTTTACAATATAAGAATATTGAAATTCATCATCTAACAAGCTTTGACTCATGTAAGCTATTGGTTTCTCGTTAACTTGGTCATCACATTGCATGAGGATAGCAGAAATTGCTTCCTTTGTGGCATTAGTATATATAATAAATTCTTTCTCAAAATCTGGATTCACCAAAACCAGTGTGGAACTGATTGCCTTTTTTATCCTTACGAAATAATTTTCGACATCAACAGTCCAAGAAAAGGAACGATCTTGCTTAAGAAGATTATGAATTGGTTTGACCATTACAGCAAAATCGAGAACAAACCTCCAGACAAAGTTGATAATACCCATAAAGGCTTGAACCTCCTTTTTGGAAGTAGGAACAGGAAGATTTAGGATAGCAACAATCCTTTCAGGATCTATGCTTATTCTTGAATCAGTGACAATGTGCCCAAGGAGCTTAACCTTGGTAATGTCGAAGATAGACTTAGAAGGATTTAAAGAAATGTTGAATTTCCTGCATCGCATGAGAACCTTTCTAAGATGACCAAAATGATATGATCGGTTTTTTGAATACACAGTTAAGTCATCAAGATAGATCTGAATAATTTTGTCGATCAAATCATCAAAAGTTATTTGCATAGCTCTTTGGAAAGTGGCACCTGCATTAGATAATCCAAAAGGCATATGTTCATAAGCGAAAGTGCCCCAACGTGTAATAAAAGTGGTTTTATGTTTATCTGTCCTTTTTACCTTGATCTGATTGTAACCAGAAAAACCGTCAAGTAAGTACATCATATGTGACTCTGCAACTTGCTGCAAAATCATTTCCATATTACGGAGAGGAAAATGGTGTTTTATGATAGCTCTATTCAATGCATGAAAATCAACGCATAACCTGATCTAACCAGTCGTTTTCCAAATGGGAACCAAATTGGAAACCCACTTAGAATACTTAATAGGGAAAATTATCCCAGCTTTCAATAGTTTTTCCAACTCCTTCTGAATAGTTGCTTCTACTGCAGGGTTAATGGGTCTTTGTTTTTGCCTAACTATTTTTATGCCTTCCTTGATACGAATGGCATGTTTTATAAGAGCAAGATCAAAACCACGAAGATCCTCATAAGACCAAGCAAAAAAATCTTGAAATTCACGAAGTAATTTAGTGAACTTCAATTTTTCTTCATCAGAACATTGGGCACCTATATTGACATTCGTTGGGGAATTGGGTGTCCCAATGTTCAAGGAAATGGTTTCATCCACTTTCCTTTTCGACTCCTCTTCTTTATGGTTTTCTTTGTTTCCTACATCACTTGATGAAAATGAACTCTCTAGTGGAGTCAAGCCCTTCAGAATTTTGTTATCTTCCATTGATATAATCTCCTTAGGCTTGTAAGGTTCATTTTGTATGAAAGCACAGATGCTCTCATCACTAGGGAAGGCCTTCCATGACTCTACATTATCAGGGATATGAGGATGATACAAAGATTTAAAGGTACAATCAGGTCTTTTGTGGTATAAGTTGTCGAGTAGGGGAGGTTGCAAAAATAGCTAACCTGTCAGCCATTGAGTTCAATTCCCTTTTAACATCAATGATGTTGAATGATAGAAAGTTCGAGATAAACACCCAAATAGTTTGGGTGTAGCGTTTCATTAACTTGTTTCTAGGAGAATATATCTTACATACAAGGTTTACAACAAGTTCAAAGTCCCCAAAAACTGTAAGGTGACCACAACCTAAATTATAGGCATTTTCAATGCCTAGCAATAACGCTTCAAATTCGGTGACATTGTTTGTGCAAGCAAGCTCTAACCTATAGGAAAAGTTGTGAATTTTACCCACAGGAGAGTATAAGATAATGCCAGCTCCATTTCCTTCATTGGAGCAAGAACCATCAAAGTGAATATGCCACATCCCATCCTCTAGGTCGATTTGTTCCAAGGTAGTGTTGTCCTCATCGGCAAAGATGGAGTACACTCCTAGGTCATATTAAATATAATTTGCATTAGGTTGTGGGATAATTTATATATAAGGTGAAACTATTCCCTCTGATAGGACTGTGATGTTCTTCCCATTCTAAGGAACGGATAAGTGTGTCTCGTCGAGTGAGAGGTATCCACGTGTCAAGGCTTGCCAGTCTCTTCCTAAAATGATTGAATAATTACTCATTGGCATGTCAATTACCTGAATATTAAGGGTTGTCTTTATTTCAGGATGCATGCACAAAACCAAGGTCACGTCCTTGATTTCACCTATGGTCATTTTTTGTAAACTATTATAAGAGAGCATGCTTCTAGCATTTTCATTTGTACAAGACAAGCCTAGCTCTTCCATAATAATTTTCGACATTACGCTTGGGCCCGAACCACTGTCAATCAGACAACAATGAGCTATTTTGTCCATAATCTTTATAGAAATGAAAAATGGAGGATTTTTTACAGGATGTCTAAAATTATGTACACCTACTTTAGTTACAGTTGAGTCCTCTTTGTCTACCTCTTTAGAGAGATTGGCTACGATGGAATCTTTTCCTTCCATGAAATTATTTAGATTCTTTTGTTGCTCAAGGACGACAACCGTGTCCATAAGAGTAGCATCGGCTTCAATATTATCCAATTGATTGAGAATATTGTATTTGGAAGAGGGAAGAGGGGAGGGAGTTCCTTTACTGTTGGGAATTTTAGTAACTTGTACTGTAGCAGTTGGTGAAGATGAGATTGGGCTAGAAGAGGTACGAGGGGGATCATATCTTCCTTTCAAAGCATAGGATTTATTCCTAGTGTTTATGATCATCACATCCTCTGGTTTTGCAAAATCTAGAACAACAATGGTAGTTTCGGGCCTTTTACCAAAGATTTATCTCTTACACTCTTCTTTACCTCACAAGTACTTTCCTCACGGTGTTCCTCGAAAAAGTTACACCAATTGTGAGGCATGATGGCTTTACGCTGAAATCTATTTTCATAAGGATTCCTAAATGGTGGTGAAGAAGAAGATGAGGCCCTAGGGGTAAGTGAAGGGACATTTCACTTTCACTCATACGCTATCATTCGGTTATTCATGTCTTGTACAAGTTGTAAGAGAGCGGACATGTTTGTTTGTTTAACTGAGTCTCCCTGGGGAAGACCCGTTCTTTCAAGTTGTTCTTCATACTCTAAACAAGTATGGAGAGTGGAACCAAGATTGTTGATATCTTTTTCTTCAAGACTATGACGGTAGGTGGAAGGTAGAGCATTATAGTAATGCATAAAAGTGGCTTGGTTCTGAGGGTGAATAAGTTTGAGAATTTGGTTATATAACTTGGTGAAACTTAAGAGTAGTAGTAGCATCTTCTTCAAATTGAAAGAGACCATACTTCTTTATGACCTTAGTGGGATTGGTGGTAGATTGGACAGGGAATTGATGGTTATACAAGCTACCAATCACTGACGAAGATGAAGGTTGATATGAATAACCACCTCCAGTGCTACCAGAGCCACCACTAGATGTCATCTTGTGAACGATAGGTAAGGGAGAGAAAGACGAACTGGATGAATCAAACAAATTTCTCCTTAGATTACCTTGTTGGGTTGACAAAACAACATTTCTTATTCCTATTTCAGCAATAGGGTTGATCTCACGTGATAAACCTCTTCTTCTCCTAGAGATGTGAGGGTTTAAGGACATGAAAAGAAGATAAAAACTTCATGAAAAAGAAAGCTATGGTTTATTCCTAGGTTGTCTTTACCTGGCTTCCCAGTGTTCTCAGACACTTATGTCTTGCTAAATCACTACCCACGAGTGTTCAAGTTCATCCCGGGTTTCAGGAGTTTCTAAGATGGTATTGAATAAGGTTAAAGCAATGCTACTATGGTCTTTAAGACCAGGCTCAATATTGGGTTGCCTTGTAACAGGAACTGTCATGAAGAAAAGAAAACAATCAAAGAATCAAAGCAAAATATAAATATATTCAATGATAATCAAGCATACAATAAACCAGAGAGATATAGAAGATCCCCCCAGTATGGTCGCCAAATAAATGTTGAGGAAAAGATATGATTTATCTTACTCGAGCATTTTCGAATCCTGCCTGGCTAAGACAAGATAATCAAAAATATCAACCTATGTTTATAGCCTCAAAAAGTATTTCCCAATCCACACGTATTAATTACAAGGGCTTAGGCTGATTTTTTTAAAGAAAAGATTGTTGCAAAATATGAATTTTTAATATAATTTTCTGAAAATATACAGATACAGAAAGTAAATGTGGAGATCAAAAGAAAAAGTAACCAAGTCATAGATACACACAAATGAGACAGAATAGAAATCGCTTTATTTCATTCCAAGAAATCAAGGTACCTTTCTCTTTACAAAATCCATGTGAGGGCTTGGACCAAAGTCAAATTTAGATATCCCCGATGAAAACCATAAAAAAGGACTCTGACAAGAATTAAAAACTGAACTTTAAAATCTGGATTGGCTTGCCAAAGACTGCTGCCAATTTGACTCTGCACGATATCCTTTATCAATTATGAAACTCAATCCACAAATAGACAAGTATACATGGAATATCAAAGATAGATCAACACCTCTGAAACAAGCATCTGAATGATATGGTTCAGCTTTGAACCTTGTTGTCTACAATAGGACCATGTTGTCAAAACAAGAATTAGGCCTTTAATGAACTCAAGAATGAATGAAAACTGAACTATCTCATGAAAACAAAAGATCAAACCTTAGTATTGCTTTCTCCTTCTATTCTCCTTTTGTTCTTCCTTCTCATTTGGCTTTTATGCATTCCAAATCAGTTGAAGTAGTTCAACTATGTCCTTTAGTTAAGTTAATTAAACTTAACTAACTTTAGTTTAGGGAAGTAATGATAATAATAATAGTTAAGGGTCTTTATTTAATAATAACTAAGTAGGTGGGACCCCTTGTGACTCCCTTTTTTATTCTTTACAAAAATAAACACAATTAGATAACCATTTAAACACATGCCTCCTTGTAGCTCCCATAAATATTTCCAAATTTTGAATATTAAATATCAGAAATAATTCAAATCATATCCAAAACATGTAATAACCACAATATCCCAAAAAAATAGCTTGTTGTCCAAAACTTTTTGAAGGCCATTGTTTTCAACAACTCAATCATAACACATAAATTAAAATCCATATTTGCCACTTTGAGAGACAACCCTTCTTCTATCGTTGTTGTACCCTTTGGACTTCCCAGAATTTGCCTTAGGTTGATTTGAACCTTGAGGCTTAATCTCACTAATAACATGGGGCCAATCGTCCTTCAGATGCATACGAAAGGACACTGATTTTGATGAGTCATTTGAAGGAGATGAGGGGGAGGCAACAGCTTTACCTTTGTCCTGTACATGAGGAACATCAGTTTTAGGTTGTTTTCTAGCATGAGAGGACTGAACAGGTGAATGTATAGGGGCAATTTGAGCATTAGGATTTACGGGTGGAGGAGGAGGAGGCAATGACAAGTTGGGCCAGCCACGATGGTGGGAGACTGTTGGATTGACAATCTCCTTCCATCCATCACTTTCAGGAACTTTTGGTTGCATGGATACATGAGGATGCACAGGAATACCAAGGATATTTTGAGGCTAGAAGGGAGGCATCTTTGGTCAGGGTTGAACTATCCCTTGCCTAATCCAATTGAAGAACCCATCTTGAAACAGTTGGTTCAACTCCTAAGGATCGACATCAAAATGAATTGAGAATATAGGCCTTTTAGGCCCTCTGTTCCAGTTACCTCTTCCCCTATTGTATCTTCCATGACTGCCTCTGCTAAATAAACTCATCATGTATACAACAATTCATTAACAACTAGCCCTTAATAGACCATACATGACATTTTGTTTATATGAAACAAAGTTTGGCTCATAAATTAACATAAGACCCATGCAATTCAATCCATAACAAATTATTTAATAATTCCCAAGTGAGCAGGGGGTGAAATAGGGTTCATGGGATATATGGAGGGATTGTAATGAGCGAAAAAGTGGTAGCATGGCAGGGAGTAAGAACACGAGTACTGCTCAACAATTCATTAAATAACTAACTGCGCAATCAATACCAAAATATATCACCTGCCACCTATTTATGTGTCATATCTTTACCACTGCCATACAGAGTGTTTAATTTATTTTATAGAACAGGGTGTGAAAAAAAATGAAATTGGGATCGTGAGGGGGGTATAATGAGCGAAAAAGTGATAGTATGAGAGGGAATAATACGGATATTGTAAATAAAAAATAAATTAAATCAAACAACAACCATAACTTTGTTCACACCACAATCCAATAAGCATCCACTTCAAAACCAAAATCATTTAACTGTCCCTTAATTACAGACTGAATGTTTGTTGACTTCAAATAAAAGACAATTCATATGCCCAGAATACTTCAATGATAGCAGCCTTCACATCTTATACAATATATATGCAATATCATAATCACATCATTTCCAATTTCATAATAACATTATAACCCTTCGAACCATAGTCTTCCATGCTCCAATGCTAACCTTTTTTCTTTTTAAAACAAAATATAATATGCATAATGATTCCAAACATCCATATCCAATATTCATTCTTTGAAATCAAATAAGAATAGACCTAGTATTAACCACCAACAATCGACTTTCCATCACTGTTTGACATAATTCACCGCCATAAAACTTATAATTTGGCCCCAATTCAATCACACACAGGTCTTCGACAATATAATCGACACAAATCTTGATTCGACAATAGCATTTAACCAATAACATGCAACTCTGAGCCTGAGTTTTTTTTAAATCGAACATGTACAGAATTCCTGTAAAAGAATTACACAACAATTGACAGAGCCAAAAGTGCTCGAGGAGAAACAAAAACAAGTTGAGCTCAGCAGAACCAAGTTGTGCTAGATAGACCAAAACTAAGTCGTGCTCAACAAACCAAGCACACGCAGGTGTCTCTTTTATTCTTGACAAGATTAAAATGAGATTAAGATCATGTTTAGGGTTTGACACAACAATGGAGGTAAGAGAAAATAGCTTAACCAAATGAAAAAGATCCTCAGGGATGTTGAGAACTCGTTCCTTTAAAACTTTATTGTAGAGAGGTAACAAGAGATGGCTCAATCAAGAAAGAGTCTTTGAAAACACAGATCGCTCGTGCCCTTCTTTTTTTTTAAAGTTATCACAAAGAAGCAACCACAGGTAATCAAGAATAGTCTTGGAAGAATAGAGAGCTCGTGCTCTTTTAAAATCACCATAGTCTTTTAACATATAACCCAAAAACTTGACAGTGAGGGTTACCAAATCATGACAGTCAACCACTCTAATGGAGATGAGAGGAAGTGAATACTCATAATACTGTAAGGAGAATTCCCAAACACAACCTGTTGAAGAACCTAATCATAAACGAACTTCCATTTAAAATTTTGGGTGATTCCCAAGACCCAACTGTGCCATGCGTTTAGCAACAGTGATAGTGAAAGCAATGCCATGACAAAAGATAGTTCGGGGTTCAACTAGAATAAAGCAAGATCACTTCAACTCTTTAACAGTTGCATTGCAACCGGAGGAACGAAACATAGCATTGACCAAGACGAAAAGGAGTGACAGCATTTAGCACCAAGATTGTTGTAAAACCCATGCACCAAACTCAGAGCTTATTACACCATTATCATAATTTTTCACAGCGAACCTGAGAAAAACCCCAAGCTGACCAACATGTTTTAAACCAATAATTGATGCACAGAGTTCACACAACAATAAAATCCATTATTTTTCTTTAAAATTCCAATAGTCCTGAGTATTCACATAAGAAACCATATGCACGGCACTAATACACAGTCAAATATTAAGAAAAATACAGACCTCATGCAATTATGAGCCAAAAAATCGTTTCATAACACAGAGGGACCATCATGGATGGAAAGTAAAGGAGCCATACCTAGAAAAACTCGATTGAGGGAAGAGTTGGACTATATTTTCCTTTCACAACCAGAAATCGTGAAGCCTCCACAACCACCTTAGCCGAAAAGACAAATGCAACTATGGCTAGGGTGACGAGCTCGAGGGTGGTTTGGAGTGACGTGCAGTAAATGCACGTCACTTCCTTTCCCAGCCCTATTCAATTCAATGTTCGAGCCAGCCCATACACCATAACATCAACCATTAATTCAAACAACAATCCATTGTTATATCCATTGCATAGTGCTCCACCCTAAGTCATGTCAAAACATTTAACAACAACCATATGCTATAACATTATCATATATGCTTCAAACATAGACCTTTAATCAAGCGCATAAGTCTAGCAGCTAGGTCTATCAACCTTTCATTTGTCACCATTGCAATAAACTTAGGACTTGTTCATAGATTTTTTCTTTTTGTTTTTGTTCAAGCTCCCATATCATCGTTTGCATGAAATCATGTATAAGATCATTAATCAATTTTTTATGCATAACATAACACCCGTAACAAAATAATCCTTATATCCATAGCACTTCCATGTATTGCGAGTGACCATCAACACCATCTAGCAATAACACATCAACCAACCATGTTGTCATAACGAATGAAACCATGACTTGAATCATCAAATGTAGAAGACTATTTAGGCATCATTATAACATCAACAAACATATAAGTGTAACACATCCATCATAGTGCCACTAGTCTACAAGGGGGTCCCACCTACTAGTTAATTATTATTATTATAAATAAATAATAGAGCTTGGAAATCATTTGCGAGCAGTATTCATTGTTGTGATTCTAAGCGTCAACAAGACATGATTGGAAGATAGGGAGTTCTCCTCCAAACATTGAATTGAATATATTTGAAACGATTCAAAGAAGGACAGGTCCAAGTTGAGGTTTTCATCTTCTTTAAATTTTCGTTGGTTATTTTGTTGGTTGGAATTACTCTTACAAGTTGTTGGTGTAATCTTTAAATAAGAGCAATTTTTCTCCATCAGAAGACTTTGGGGTTGACATTTCACCCTCCCTATCTATTGTTGTAATCATTGTTCATTTAATGGATATTGTATTTGTCATTTCTACATATCGAGAGGTTATTGTTGTCCCTTTTTAGTTCATAGTTGCATGTTGTACTTATTCCTTTTGTAAGTAATGTGAAGTGTGTATTTAAAAGGGCCCTCCCTTATTTTTTACACATTGAAGAAGAACCATGTGGTTAGTTAGAGGATATCGTTAATAGCATGGCTACACCTTTTCATCACATTCAAAACCTCTTGTTCATTACTCTTGACTCCATAACCTAATTAGATAGACATTGACCTTGGTAAATTCCAACATCAATATTATTCTGAAGAAAACATAAAAAATAATATTTTTGGGGGTTTCCCCCTTTATGCTGAAAACGAACCAACTTAAAGTAAGAGGATTTTTTGTTGTGGTGGCATTCAGTAATCTTGCTAAGTGCCCCTAGGGATGCATTTTGTTAAAGGACTTTGTAACATTTGAAGTACAGATCTGGGAGGTAATAGACACTAAAGGAAATACTTTGGTGGGCTCAACTTATAAGGGTTTGTACCTTTCATGTTGGGCTATGGAGTCATGAGAGTGAGATTCAAGGTCTTGAATGGGGGAAGAAATTCAATGTGACAGTGTGCCCTAAATGAATCCCAAAGAACCAGATTTCTCAATTCAATATTTCACGACAAAGATGAAGGCATTTGGATAACAAATAACATTCATCTATAATTAGAGGCAGTGTAAATAAAGTGATTAAAATAACTAACAACTATGCTAAACAAAGTTGCTTAACTTTAACAAAGTTTTAACCATACAATTATTAACTTCATTCATGTGCATAAAGAAACATATGATGACTCATAACAAAACCACTTCTTCAATTCCTTCTCTTGGTCATGAACTTTGGGGAGATGAACCACAAGTAGAATTTCATGCAACCTAATATTACAATTTGATAATTCCAAATCTAAGATATAGAGAGAAAGGGAAGGATGAGGAACACTTGCATAGAGTCATATTTCAAGATCCAAGCCATTAGCCAAGTTCTCCAATCCTTAAATGACTGAACCCTTTTTCTATGAAAAAATGGTGTATATACGGCCATCGGAGCTCTCTACTAGTGGGCGAAAATTATTTTTCTGAATCAAATGGGCAGCCAACCACCTCTTTGAATGCAACCATCTCTGATTAAATTAATCTTGTGCTTTATTGAGCATCTCGATCTCTCTAGTAGGGCTAACATTCATCATTCCAACACCATCAATATTTTTTCATGCATAAATAATTTTGAGGAGTGTGGGGGGAATTTATTTCCAACAACACCTACACTTGGCATTTACAAAGAAAGATAAAAATAATGTCTTTATTTTCCTCAATGGGATGAATCAATTACTTGTTCTGCTAATGTGTACTTGAGCTTTGAAATATGCTTCTCGACAACATTATGAACAACCCCATTGTTTTCATATCTTCCTTGGGAACATTAGTGATACTCATGGGTACATCTTAACTTTCTTCTATAAGTGAAATAATTATCCTCCACGATGACTAATTGAAGATTGTCATCAAGGGGACCTCTTTTATGAATAGGACGCTTAGACCCAAGGACTTATAATGAAGTGTATGCATACATGATAGTGAAGGAACTGCAATTTGTTCTTTGGATGTTATCAAAGAATCAATGTTTAAACCAAAAAAATCAAACTTTTAGTACACAGATCACTAGGTCATGTTCTCTCATTAAAATGATTGCTAGGTTGATCCCTTTTTCTTATAATAACTACTCCATTGGAATATTCATTTCACCAGCTTTCCAAAGTGTCCTCACATGCTTTATCTATCCTTCTCTAACTCAAGATATGGCCACTGAAAGATTTTGTTTCAACCACCATTCAATATGTGTCTATCTTCCCTTAGCCATTGAATTTGGTGCTTGACCATTTATACCACATGCACTAGGTGAAAAAAACTATTCATAGTTTATAATCCTAAATTATTTCCAATTATATTGTGCTTGAGTCATAGGATATATGCATGATCTCCCTCATAGATGCCAAGTGTTAGTTTTGATTACTTAGGCACCACCTCATTGCATACTTTAATGAAGTTATCCCTTGGTAGCCACGTACCATGCCACCTCATTAGACACCACCTTGTTTCATAGTTGAGCTAAGTCATCCCCTAGTAGTCATGTGCCATGCCACCTCATTAGGCACCACCTTGTTGCATACTTGAGCTAAGTCATCCTCCTGGTAGCCACATGCCATGCCATCTCAAATCTCGGTCACAACTTGTTAAGTCCATTGCACACCCATATACTAAGTCACCGTTTTATTAATATGTGGAATCACCACCTCATTGTATGATGTCATCAATCAAGCCACCTTAAATATTGGTTACCACCTATTCAGATGTGTTGATTCTTTGATGCAGGTTGGAGTTATGTGGGGTGTAGACAAAGCATGAAAGGAAAAATGAAGAGTGCCTTCACCCCCCACCCTAAAGAAAAGTTGTTTGATTGACATGTGGCATCACCGCGTCATATTTTGACACCATCCATCAAGCCACCTCAACGGTTGGTCACCACCTATTTATCTGCATTGGTTCTTTGATGTGGGTTGGAGTTATGTGGGGTCAAGACAAAGCATGAAAGGAAAAATGAGGAGTGCCTTCACCCCCCACCACAAAGGAAAGCCAAGGTAGGAATATTGTGATGTACCCATTGCCAAGCAAACATGGAAATAGTAATACCCATTAAAGATAAATGCATGCAACATGATAACAAATGCTCATGCAACTATCAACAATTTAAAAAACATGAATGCATCTACCAAAACAAACACAACATTTAAATAAAACATATACACATTGGAATTATGCATAAGGAATATCACAAAACACTTATCCTTTTACAAAAGCACCAACTGGTTGTGTACAAGGGACGTTCCTCCGAGCCATAGGCTTATTGTTCCATTTCTCTCAACAATAGACCAGCCCCATGCTGGTGCTATGAATCCACGAGGAGTTTTGGCTCTCGTGGTTGGCCATTGTCCTCACATGACCCAATACCCATATTTCTAACTCCAACAACAATTCCAATCCACTAGTTCTCTTTCCCCTCAACCTGCACAATCCAAGGAATGGGATCCCCTTCTCTACCATGCAATCTATCAAGCTATCCCACTTCCCTCCAGGGCTCCAACACTAGTTGGACAGGAAATCTGTAGGATGGGGACTTCAGGAATCTTAGTTGTAACAATGGAGTGCTCATAGCATCCTTCTTAAGGATCTTGAGCGATTTCTCAACAAAATATTACTCCCAAACATGCCAAACTAGTTCTTATCACAAAACCCAACCCCTCTCATGGCTACTCTCATACATGGCATGGCTATTGCTCTTTTCCATCACCCAACTCTCTCTTGCTATCCCAAAAACTATGTGTAAAAGTTCTCGCCTCTCTCTACTCAAATTTCCTTTTCTCCGTGCATGCTTTGACTCTCACACATTTCCCAAAAATATTGGACCCAACCCATGTTGTCATAGATAGGTGAGATGAATTTTCCACCAACCTCTTACATGAGTGTACTTAGCCCATACTTCAATATCTAGGTGAGATCACTTGCCCACCAACCTCTTACATGCATTTAGTGACTAGTCTAAAATAAGTCAAAGGAGGTAAACATTAATAATAAAATGATTTAATGAAAAGTGGCTTGGTTTTATTAGGCTCAATATATCACGAGGTGCTCTTTCTGTCCACTACACTCCCTACCCAGTCAGAATCAATATATCCCTACAACCTCATTTCACCACCTGAGTCATACCTCGGGCCATATCCAATTGTACTATGTAGGTACCTCAACACATGCTTTGTCGCAACCGAATGGAAGTGCCTCAGTTCAACCATGAGCTGGCTCATGGTGTTCACTGCAAAGCAAATAATTGGCCTAGTGTTAACCAGGTACATCAAGGATCCAATCAACTTCTTGTACATAGTGGAATCCACCAGATCTAAATCTAAAGCAGAATCACTCACCTTCTTCAAATTTGTCATCATAGGTGTAGCCATGGACTTGCAGTCCATCATACCAATTCTGCTCAAGATTTCGACTGTGTACTTCCCTTGTCTGAGGAATATCTTACCTAGTTTCTGCCACACCTCCAATCCCAAGAAATAATGCATCAATCCAAGATCCTTCATCTCAAACTCAAAGGCCAACTCCCTCTTGCACTAATCAATGAGTTGGCCTACTCCTGTAAAGAACAAGTCATCAACATATAACACCAAGATCAAAGGATCACCATCAACAACCTTGTAGTAAAGATTTGGATCTTCTTCAATCTTGTTTAAGCCCAAGTTCATCAAGTATCCAACAATCCTAGAGTACCATGCCCTGGGTGCCTACTTGAGTCCATACAAGGCCTTCTTAAGCCTGCAAACATGAGACTCCCTCCCATGTACCGCAAAGCCCTGAGGTTGTTTTATGTACACTTTCTCCTCAATCACACCATTGAGGAATGCAATCTTTACATCCATCTCATGTAATCTCCAATCCATGACTGTTACAATGGCAATAATGGTCATGATGGAAGTGTACCTGGTGACTGGAGCAAACGTCTCCTCATAGTCCACTCCTTTTTTCTAGGAGAACTCTCTTGCCACAAACCTCACTTTGTACTTTTTTATGTTGTCGTATGTTTCATGCTTGATCTTGTAGATCCACTTGGAATTCACCATTGACTTCCCCCCATGTCTTGGCACAATCTCCCACACATCATTCTTCACGATGGACTAATATTCCTCCATCATGGCATCTATCCAAACTTGTTGGCCTGCTGCCTCCTCATAACTGGAAGGTTCAGAATCAATGACATGACTCATCAATGCCATATAACTCGAGAATTGATGAGGTTGTCTACTTTTCTTGAAAGTACCATGGGGAGATGCATGCCTCTCTACATCCTGCAATGTATCACAAAGCTAGATTGGCCTCTTCCTGGTCTTTGGAACAACGACTCTAGGCGGGTCCACTGGTTTAGTTGGCTCTATTGACTTCTCCTTATAGTCTGAAGGATGAGCAATTGGAACAGAGGGACTTGAACCCATATCCTTTGGAGCCTCTTTCTCCTCATTATCGGTCTCCATGTGAGACACTCTAGACCTCCTGAAGGTTGTGTCTTCGTCAAAGGTGAAATCTTGACTGATCTCTATCTAGCGTTGTCTTGGAATGTAGATTCTATAAGCCTTTGATATCTCGTTGTATCCAAAAAATGTCCCCTTCTTCCCATAAGGCTCCAACTTCATCCTTTTCTCCTTGGGAACGTGAATGTAGACTGGACAACCAAAGATCCTCAAATGTGTGACCTCTGGTTTCACACTTGTGAAAGCCTCCTTAGGAGTCTTGTCCCCAAACATGCAATGATGACTCTTGTTATGGATGTACACTGTTGTATTGGATGCCTCTCCCCATAAGAACATAGGTAAATCCTGGACATGAATCATGGCTTTGGTAGCATCTACATTGGACATGTTCTTTCTCTCTGCAACCCTATTATGATGTGGGTTGTAAGGAACAATCAACTCCCTCTTGATCTTTTTCTCCTTCCAGAAATCACTGAAGTTCCTAAAAGTGTACTCTCCTCCATTATATGACCTCAACACCTTGATCTTCTTCCCTATCAAGTTCTCTACATGAGACCTGAACTCCTGGAATCTGTTGAAAACCTCATCCTTGGTATTCATGAAGAAGATCCATGTATTTTGGGAGAAATCATCATTGAATATCACATAGTACATGAATCCACCCAAAGATGCAAATGTCATAGGTCCACATACATTTGAATGTACTAGATCTAAGATCCTCTTGGACCTTTTGTCACTTCTTGGAAAATATCCCTCGACATTCTTGTCAAGTGCACATTCCCTGCAAATTCCATCATGCTCTACCTGAAGCTTTGGAAGTCTTGTGACCATCCTCTTCAATGTTGGTAAAGCCCTGTAATGTGAGTGTGTAAATATCTGATGCCATAGCTCACACAAACTGATGTTGTCATGTACCAATTTATGGGATGGTCATCCCAACAATCTATATAGACCTCCCGCTTGAACACCAATCATTGTTGCAGAGTTTATACTCGAGCCCTTAGGCCATACAAGAACCTGTCCATTCATGAATGCAACGCTATAGGCTTTATCCTCCAATCCTGAGGTAGAAAGTAGGTTCTTCTTCAGCCCTGGTACATATAACACAACTTGTATATGAATAGTATCTTTGGAATCTAGTTGGAATGAAGCTATCCCAACTCCTCTCATTGCATACTTGGTGCATTATCACCAAGTTCTACTCGCAATGTTGAATCCCTCTCAACTAAAGTTGAGAGACAATTACAAGAACCTGTCATGTGCCTGGAAGCACCACTATCCATTAACCAAATATCATTGCCAATTGCAATAGTGCATAAAAGAGTGGAGACAAAGAAGTACTCTTTCTGAAGTTCATTTGCAATCTCATCAAGTTTATATTTCTTTGTCTTCTTCTGTGGTGGATTCTCATCAATATTGGTTGTTGATGCATGTTATTTTTGTAGATTTTAACCTTGTACAATATTTACTGCACACAGATTTTCAGTAAAAGAACAAAAATGATGCAATGGCAAATACAAACATTACACAAGGATTTTTCCCCTAGAAACCCAAACCGGGAAAACCAACATATTCTATATTCATTCATAGTGGTACATTGTTTGCAATACAATATACATATAGGAGCCAACGACATCCAAAACCCTAACCCAATGACCTGGATTAGTCAACAACCCTAATTCCTTAATCGGAAATAGAAAACCATCGGCAAAGAAACCATGTGTCGAAAAACCACCTAAATATGTGACACGTTTTTTGAGGTATAAATTTTTTTCTCGGGGGCATTGCCCCCGCCCCCCCTGCACGCCCGATGCAACACTCATACACTACTACTCGTGCAAAGAATATAACACATACCCAACAATTTTCCCTTCCTTTTATTCTGAGGACACTGAGAAGCATAGTGACCAAATGTATGACAATTGAAGCACAATGATTTTTGAAAGATCCTTCTTCTTTTGTTCTTTAATTGGGGTTGATCCTCCTTTTGTATTTTTCTTTCCAAAATTCCTTTTTCCTTTTCCTTTTCTTGCATGAGCTACAAGAGCTTGAGTTCCTTCATCCTGGGGTTTTTGCAAGCTGTTTTTTTTTTACAATGTTATGTCCTCCTCTTGGACACAATCATTCCATAGCTTATCAAACTTGAGCAACTCCTCTCATCCACAAATGCTCTAAATAAATGGTTCCCATGAAGAACAAAATCCATTAAGATTCACTGTAACAAGTTCTGCATCATCAATGGTGTCTCCAATGGTCTTAAGTTGATCTCTCAACTGGGAGACTTTCATAAAATAAGTGGTAACTGAATCTCATTTGGTCATCATGATACAATGTAATTGATTTATCAAAGCTATTTTCCTTCTAGTGTTCTTGCTCTCGAACAATCCCACCAAGGCGTCAAACATTTCTTTGGCAATTTTCAACTCAACAATGTGTGGAATCAAATAATATTTTACGGAATCTATCAAGATCCTCTTAGCATTTGCTTCATTCTTCTTGTGCCTAGCTTTCTCTTCAACACTTTTTGGTTCTGAGACATTTTGTTTTATATAATTTTGAATCTCATTTTCATCCAGGATGAAAAGTGTCTTGGTCTTATAGGATTTGAAATTTGTAGCAGCATCCATCATGTCTTCTACTCTGAGACTGGACACCATCTTTTAGAGAAACATAGAGCGACAAAAAAAGTTTGTCGCACTATGTAGTGCAATCCTTAAGGCAGTCACGCCCTATAATTAGGAAAATCGCGACCACGGGGAATGTCGTCGTTCTGTGTGCATAGGTCGTTCGAGACCACGACCATACAATTGCAAAAAATAAAAGATCTAAAGCAAATCTATCATATCTAGCACTGACATCTTTTAACTAGCTTCAAAAAATACTTATACTAGCTCTGGCACTGAAAGCTTTTAACTAGCTCTGATACCCTGTTGAATTTTTCTAATTTTCAGATCTGATAATTATTGCCTTATGATTTAAATGCTACTATTATCATAGAATAATTACACACTGGAAATCTCAACAAGACTTAGCAAACTTGATGAGAGGTTATTGTAAGTGAATATTATATGAGATGATATATTACAATTGAGGGCCCTGATATATATACTTGGGAGGAGTGCCCCTTCACTAATGGACATGTCTTTTCCATTATTGTCTTTTCATTAATTAATTAATTATTAAGTATTAAGTATTGATTATTGATTATTTATATATTTATACATTATATTATAAATATATTATTTATATATTTATACATTATATTATAAATATATTATTTATATATTATATTTATGTTGATGACTATTTCTTCACATGCATGTCTAATTAATATAGATCACTCCATCCTAGACCAGGCAATGTGAAATCACCTCGAGTATATCCACTCCTCGTCAAGACAAAGACTACGCCTAGGCCATTTGTCATTAGCAAAGCTCCATGAGTGAATGAGTCATTTCCCTTGGTAAAATCAACATGACCAATCTGGGAGAATGTATGCTCGATGATGCTAACTAGAGAAACATCAACACATCTTGTAATTCTGGCCAATATGTCATATTGGGAGCTACCTATATGCCCCAATTTTACTTTATTGGAACCTTTCGACACATTAGAATGATGTAGTTTATATCATTCCATCTTCTTAATGTTGCGATATCCTCTAACCAGATTAAGTATTCTTGTTATGGCATCCCTTTCCATTACCTCTAGCTATCAATTGGATTTTCTCAATTTTTGGATACTTCTCTTCACATCATTGAGTGATTTCCTATGAAGCCTTGTTCTCTATACTCAAGACCAATTTTTTCCCCATGGAACATTGCATTTCTCCATTGGCACTTTAAGGTGAATGGACCTTCATCATTCCATCCCCTGAATTACTTGCACCTATATTTCACTTCCATCGCACACTTTGATAAAAAAAATAAATCATCTTCTTGCTTTGAATACTTTTAGAAAGATTTGTTGGTTCAACTCTTTTCCAATCATTTCTATGCTTGCCAATAGAGATGACTCACCCATCCCATGAGTCACACATCACCTCTTGAGACCCTTGTTCTCTTTTGCAGTAAGCTCTAATTCCATCAATAGTCTTCTACATTCACATCTAAGGAGTCTTCCTTATCTACATGTGCATATTAATTCCATTCTTCACATGTTGTCTTGTTTCATTATTGTTCTTGTTTTGAGTTGTTTAGTTGCACCTATTAATTAGTTGCATTGGTCTCGACCTTTACAACGCTTTTTCTCCATGTTGAACCCTGGAATTATATTATGCAATAGACCCACACAATATTTATTCATGGCATCTGATCATCTTGTTAATAAGTGATCCAAAAATGGAAGGAATTATTAACAAATTGACATTAATAAGATGCTCATGAATGATTAAAGAGTTTAGCCATCAATAACCATGTTGCAAATAAGATAAGATAACAGCATTAAGAAAGAGACAAAGGCAACAAGAACTTGATAACGGAGTTCACCAATATGTGGCTACGTCTCCGGGTCCGCTTCCAAGTGGAGGACCTCTTTATTGATCTTCAAATGCTCAAATTCTCTTTACAATGGCTCCTTGCTGTTACAAACATGCTTCTGATATGTTGTACAATACCTCCTTGTGTAGATGCACACATGCCTCAACAAACTCCTCTCAAAACATGACAAAATGCCCCTCAAAACATGAGAAATGGGCCAAAAAACTCCAACTCTTCTTTACATTCCCTGCATACAAAGTACCCTCTCAAGCTCAATAAGCCTGGTTTATATATATTTTTAGGATCATTTGGGGAATCCCAACTTCCCACAAAGATTTGGCCTCTTTTTGGGATCAAATCCCCCTCCAAATGGCCAAGAAATCTCCAAAAATGCCCAATCTGAGACAAAACTATAGGCAAATAACCCACCTGTGTAACAAAAATCAAACTTAGCCCAAGGGGCCTGGGTGTGCGCACTAAAATAGGGTCATATGACTATAAATGGCCAAGCGCCAACCCCTAAGGGCTGCGCGCTGGCCCTCAGTTCGCAAACAATGGTCATGTGGTTCATTTTCATAGGACTGTGCCCCCCACATGCGCGCTTGGATTATGGTTACAGCCCCTGAAACATATGGTGGACAGGTGCTAATATTTCGCGCCCAAATCCTTGCACCAACTGTGGATTGGAGTAGCACCGAACCTTTATAGTGGTGGTTATATGGCAGTGATAAAGCCGCGGGCTGGGGCTTATCCCCATCCCCCTTCTGCCTCTGCTTTGACATTTGAAACACTTTAAATATATTAATGTGGACTTGTATTAACAAGTCCCATGGTGGCGCAATGGTATCCGCCTGGTCCAAAGAAATTCCCCTCCAAGAGGTCATGTAGTCGAACCCTATGAGCTCTGAAAGTTTTAACCATCCAAACAAATGATGGGGTGCCATGTGGCAGCCCACTTCTAGGCCACGTGGCACCTTTTCATTTGCCCATAAAAAATGTGCCACTTGTCGAAATGAGATTAGACCACTGTCATATGCCCAGTCAACCTGTTGTTGTGCTGCCATGTGTCTCAATGCTACATCAACATGATGACGTAAGCATGATGGCATGCTGACGTCAACATTGACTTTTTGCCTATTGACCTGTTGACTTTTTTTACTTGTTTGGGAAAACGATCAGAGTGCGATAACTCTCGCATACAACGTCCATTTGAGGAAGTAAATATATGGTCAAAATCAATGCGACGAGCCGGTCGCAGTGGAATTAGTTTCATCCAATTCCAAGAAGTTTCATTTTTGAGCATTTTCTGGACCTGGGGAGCCTCATGGATCATTCCTCCCCACTTGGAAGCTTTTGGAGCACCAAAATTCTGGTATCAGTTGTTAAATAAGTGAGGTTACTGTGTCCTCACTTTCTGGTCTCCGTCCACTTGGCCTGACTTGGATTTGTGCCCTTAAATCCCACTCGAAGATACTCCAGATCACCCCTGCGAGAAGTACAAACTCTTTTGTCCAAAATGGCATCTTCCTGCAACTCATTCATATATTCAAGAGCAAAATATTCTATGGTAGGAATTTTAACATTCTCTCCTTGATCCTCGATCATAGGAGGCTCATGTAATCTCAAGTTTTCCACATTTACAACTGAATAAATTTGCATATATGGAGGTAATTCTAACCAGAAAGCATTAGTACCAATCTTGTCTAAAATTTTGAAAGGACCATAACGAATTGGTTTAAGCTTTTTACGTTCTCCTTGCATATTTTCCTTGTTGATGTATAGCTAGACTTGATCTTCTGCTTTGAACTGATGATCAACTCGATGCATATCATGCCTCGCCTTATACTTGGCTTGGCTTTTCTCCAACTATTCCTGTACCACCTGATGAATCAACTGGATCCGTTCAATGAACTTTGTAGCCCTGTCCACATCACTGTGTCCTTTTGTTGCAATGTCTTTCCCAAAGACAAAATCCAAAGGATATTTTGGCAAGTACCCCAAACATCTTTCAAATGGAGATATTTGAGTAGAAGAATGCGTGGCTCGATTGTACGCATGTTGTACATAACACAAATGTTCATCCCAAAGCTTAGGATGTTTGTTGCAATATGCCTGAAGTAGATGCACTACTGTTATGTTCACCGCCTCTGTCTGCCCATCCGTCTGTTGATGAAATGTTGTGCTCTTCTTTAGCATGGTGTCCACAAGTTCCCACAAGCTTGACCAAAATTTCCTCATGAACCTGGAGTCTCGATCAGATACAATAGAAGTAGGTAACCCAAAATGAACCCATACATTTTCAAAGAACATTTCAGTTGTTTGCTCAGTTGTGACTTGCTTTTTACAAGGAATTAGAACACACGTCTTGTTGAACCTATCCACAACTACATATGTGTAATCATGACCTTTTCTAGACATAGGCAATCCCCCCACAAAATCCATAGATACACTTTCTCATGGTCTAGAAGGAATAGGAAGTGGAGTGTACAATCATAGCTTTCTGTTACTTGGTTTGCTTATTGCACACATAGTACATCCCTTTACATACTTAGACACATTTTCATGCATTCGAGGCCAATAACAAAATCTTTGTAACTGAGCAATTGTTTTGTCTACACCAAAATGTCCTGCTATAACAGAAGTATGTGCCTCCCTGATTACATGGACTCTTTCACTTTCTGGAATAAATAATTTGCCCAAATGATACAAAAGTTTGTCTTTAATATGATAATTCAATTATTTTGCTCTTTTACCATGACTTAAAATTGCATAGACTTCCTTAAACTCTTTGTCCTCAACATATTTTTCAATGTAACTTTCATGAGTAATTGAATTGTGCTTAAGAATTGTATCAATTGTACTAGGAGGCCTATATAACATATCAACAACTTTATTATGAATGCCCTTTTTATATCTGATGACCAAATGAAATTGTTGTAAAAACCCCATCCATTTAAAATACCTTGATTGTTGTAGCTTAATTTGTGATTGTAGATACTGTAATGGTTGATGATCACTATGTATTATTGTTTCTTTGCCCATTAAGTAATGTTTCCACTTTTTAACACTTTGTACTGGAGCATACAATTCTTTATCATAGTTTGGATAGTTAAGTACTGTTGCAGTGAAGGTCTCGTAATGATAGCATATGGGCTTTCGGTGTTGCATTAACACTGCCCCCATGGCATAGTCACTTGCATCGGTTTCAATTTCAAAAGACTGTTGGAGATCTGGCAATGCCAGAACAAGATTTGTACTAATCTTTACTTTCAAAGTATCAAAAGCCTTTTGTTGGCTTCCTCCCCACTGGAATCCTCTTTTCACACTTGTCGATCCATGTAAAGGTACTGCAATTAGAGAGAAGTTTGCAATAAACTTCCTCCAATACTGTGTTTCCCCCATGAAGCTTCTTACTTCAGTTACATTTGTAGGCCTTGGACAATTTACAATGACCTCAACTTTAGAGGGATCAATCTTAAGCTCTCCACCCCCTACAATGTAACCCAAATATTCAAGAGATGTTTTGCCAAATTCACATTTTGACAACTTTACAAAAAGTTTCTCTCTTTGCAACACTGAAATTATCTGCCTAACATGTTGGACATGTTCTTCCCTGGTCCTACTGAAAATAAGAATATCATCTAAGTAGACTATTACAAACTCATCAATGAATGGCCTGAATACATCATTCATAACCCACATAAAAGTAGCATGTGCATTAGTAAGCCCAAATGGCATCACTAATCATTCAAACAATCCATGTTTAGTTTTAAAAGTAGTTTTCCATATATCCTGTTCAACAACCCTGATCTGATGGTAACCACTTCTTAAGTCTAACTTAGTAAAATAAACTGCATGTTTCAATTGATCTAATAAATCATCAATGTGAGGCAACGGGTAACGATTTTTTACCGTGATCTTGTTCAAGGCTCGAAAATCCATGCACATGCGCCATGTGCCATCTTTCTTTGGCACCAGGATGATAGGTGACCCACATGGAGAAGCACTTGCTCTGATGACCCCCTGTTCAACCAGTTCTTGTACATGTTTCTTTATCTCAACATTTTCCAAAACTAATAACTTGTACATTCCAATGTTAGGAAGAGGAACATCCTGCTGCAACTGTATTTCATGTTCAACTTGTCTCTTTGGAGGTAATCCTTTCGGGACTTGAAATATCTCATCATAGTCAGAAACAATTCTAACTATATCATCTTTCAATTTTGTATCACAATCTTTGAAAGTATCAATTCCGACAATGTCTTTAGCTTTTACAACCATTAGTAGATATCTCTTACTGACATTTACAATCCTCTTCATTTGCCCTGAGTTGATTAGTGATAGATTCAATTTCTTCGGATGAGCCCTTACACTATATTCTTTTCCATCTTTATTTAATTGATACTTATTGTCTTCACGATAGAATATTGCCTTTCTATCATACAAATATGGACTCCCAAGTACTATACCACATATATCTAGTGGAACCACATCCAACTCAACCTATCTATAAATTGTGAATTGATAGCAAACTTTAGAACACATTGTCTATTCACTTGCAACTGATTATCATTATGAATCCATCCTAAAGGATAT
>ML810761.1:104279-114856 GCA_009831015.1 Picea engelmannii | reverse complement strand
ATATGATAATTACATTAAAATAATATGAAATATGTAGGTTTCAATCAAATGGTAGGAACTATTTAATAGATTCAAAAATACCTAGGACTTTTTGTATCTTCAAGGGAACCAAGTTTTCTTCCACCAAAAAGTTGATAGAGAGTGTTCCCAAGTTTTGAACATGTGTTTCCCTAGGATAACAATTCTCTAGGTATAGAAAACCAATATTCTCATGAGATTCACCATGTAGACCCTCACGTGCATGATCTAGCATGTGTGGTGGGGGAGTATCATGGGAACTACGAGTTTCAATACTCTGAGCCATAGATGAAGAGGAAAAAAACCTCGTAGGCATGTGTCTTGTTCTAGTAAATTGTGAGGTTTGTGCATAAATTCCACCAGTAACGTCGCCATGACCAAGTTGTCTCGTAGGATCCAAAACTACCTATATAAAGAAAACGTTAGAGTATTTCTCATATAATGGTATCGAACAAAATTTCATAAATAAATATATGTACTGAAATAGTCTTTTTTTAATTGCACTTACCCCAAATTGTTTTATATCCTGCATTAAAATTTCCATCTTTTTTTCCCTCCTATGTAAGTGGCTTAGAACTAGCCAATTCAATGTATTCCTTATTTTCCTTTCTTGAGGCCTTTCGAATTGTTTCCACTGGGTTGATGGAATCATATATTTCATTCCACACATCATCCTTCTCCGATGGTGTTCTTGTCTACATCAGTAAATAAACATGTTAATTCAATTATTTTAAGCAAGAATTGTTATGAAAATCAATGGTATAACTATTGCGAGCTAGTTGGTTCCTTCCCACGATCACCCTGCCACATTATAAGATGCGTGACAATTTACAATGTTAGAAAATAATCTAAGAAGCATGAGCTATTAAATTGTATGTTAAATATATAAAAATGAAAAACTTAATTATAGGTTTGGTAAACTTGTAGAACGTATTTACCCCCATAATAACAGTGCTTCCATCGATTCGATTCAAATCGTAATAGATAAACATCTCTTCCCCTGCAAATATTGTTTTCACTACGCATACATATATTTGATTTACTTCACACCCCTCAAATATACAATTGGTTTTCTTTCTTGTTGTCTTGAGTCTTGTAGTGTTAATAAGACCTACAATAATTCTTGACTCCTTTGGCCTTCAATCAATATACATTGTCTCTCCTCTATTGTTATCATTGTCTTTTAGCTGTATATAATTTGCAGTGACTACATATCTTCGCATACTTGAAATATATCGGACCAGCCTAAACCAATATCCATAGTTATAGCATGGTTCGACATACTCCATCAACTCAACAAGTCCTCCATATTTCACCTTTATCCCATCCATGGAGAATAAACCCAGACCATGTATGGAGGATGGAGCAATGCGATAAATCCTCTCATTGACATAGAATTCATTGTCCAACTAAGTAATTTGATTGGGTACCCATGGTCTTAGTATATGTTTGTACTTCAAAGGAACCTCAACGTCACCTATGCTCTCATCATCATAAGAACATGAACCTCCAACAAGAAATAACTCCATGTTCCTACATAAAAAAAATTGGCCTTTTCACCTCTAGTTGATCTCTCCCTGTTATATGTGTTGGACATAATACTTTGCCCCCTCCCTCCATAAATTACCTCACTTGAGGATGATAGGTTTCAAATGTACATTTTCATTTGTACCTAAACTCCATTGAATGAGAATAAATATTTAACAATGATATGATTTAATTTATCCACATCCTTCACTTGAATAAACATCGACAAAATGCATGTGCAAAGCATGATCATAATAATCACATGTGAACATTGGGCTTGACACGATTCAAAAAAAAAATCTTTGGTGAAGATGGAATAAATTTCGAAATAGGACTTAGATGGAATACCGTTTCATACTAAAGGTGGGGCTTGTAATTTTCACCTATAAGTAAGTATATGAGGTGGTAATCTCCATTGGTGGTTCTTGAAAGGAAAAATTAATCTTTGAGAATGCATCTTTGGTTGTATTGAAGATCAAAATATTGGTTTTACCAATATTGACTATCAATTGATGAATATAATAGAATTAGGCCAAAGCGTTAAGTTAGATTTGTATGCCCTCTAGAGTGGAGGTCAACAATATCACATAATCTGCTCAATGAATACCACAAACCTACTCAATGAATAAGTGTCTAGGAACAATTTCAAATTAGTTCCAAAGGTCAGAGAAGAAAAAATAGACGATCTATGTCTAGCCTTCTCAATAATATCATGTAGGGTGAATATGTGATCGATGGTCTATAGTCCCTCTTGAACCAGACATAGCCTATAGTTCTAAAACCATTCCTCTCAAATTTTTCGGATAGGTAAATATCAATAGGTGTTGCATATTGTATTGCTAAATAATATTTCCTAGTCGACAAGTTGATTATTTCATTGTTGATAATGCTAATGTTTAACCCCACCCTAAAACCATTTATGATGCCTCGAGTCCCTTTGAAAATTTGCAAACTATCACTCTTATTCTTTGAAATTATCCCACAAGATTGTGCAATCTTGTGCATTATTGTAGAAATGCATTAAATGCTCCAACGAATTTTCATCTTACATATGAGCATCAAAATTAGGAAATGTAGAGAAACTTGTGAAGGTCCTTCATGTGGCACCTTCACACTTTACCTTTTGATTAACGTGGAGATGTGTGGGCATGAAACCCCCTTTGTTTCCCACATCCTTTCCCCTCATATGTTCTCTACATTTCTCAAGGCATCTCGATGTAGAAGTTCATAGGAAGGCCCTTCATTCACTTCATCCACATCTCCACACTCCATACTACTTGTGGCATGTGGAATGCATAGGCCAATTCATTCCACTTTTCATCATGCATAAGTGACTAAAAGGTGTATATGGATGAACCACAAGATGACACCTGACATGGTTAGTAAAGAGATTATAACATGAATAAAGTGATAAAGAAATGTACATTATGGATAAATATAACCATGTGCCTAGATTTCTGGTGATTTGAGCGAGTGGTATGATCCTTTGAAGGACATGAGGATTTGGTTAAATAATTTGTTTTTGGATTTATGGTATGAAAAAAACAATAAGAAAGACATTGCTTAGGAATAATGGTGAGTCAATTTTGATGACATTGTCAACTCTTTGGTTCAAAATGATAGATATTTTTAATGGTCCATTACATACAAGTGGTACTTAGAGTTAGAGAAGGAATAACATAATGATAAAAATGCACGTGTCCAAGGTTTAATGAATGTCATATATATAATAAAGGTTTTTTAATTATAGAAAGTATTATATTGGTGCACCAAGAGTTTGATTATAAGTATCAGATGGTGAGATTGGATAGGGAAGGAAAAACATCTATTTCCCTTACATCATCTGCGTTCAAGAGGATGTTGCAACTTTCAAAGTTGATGAATTTTTTTTAGGATGTTCGAGTCCCTGTGGATTTGGTACAATGAATAAATGGCATTGACCACAAGAACAAGGTTGGAATAGAGCATAATCAGTGCTTTAATTTCATAAATGTTTTTTTATTATGCTTGATACCATTTGGAAAGTGATTATGTTGCATTGTCACATATATAGTGTCTTGTTGAGGGGTGTGCAACATGTGACACCCAAAATTAAATTACTTTAAAAATGAATGCCAAGATAAGAAAGTATTGCAACTCATAGAATTAAGTTGGGGAAAGCCTATCACAAATATCCTATATCTTCTCATGTTCTTCATTCCAGAGATCGTGTCTTTCAACATGTTGGAATATAGTTTATGCCCATGCAAATTTTGGAGGATTTGTGCAATATGATTTAAGTGTTCATCCCAAATTTTGTTGTAGATCAACACATCATTGAGGTACACCGAAACGAATTGAACTATATAGGATCATCATAAATCATTCATGAGGTGCATGAACATAAATCCCATCTTTGGCCTTGAACATTTCCTTCCAAATTGTTGGCATCCACACATGATTTTGATATTTAACACGATCGGATGTCGATTGCATTTTTCTATAGCTGCCATCACCTCAATTTCGTAAACATTTTTGAGAATTTCGAAGTGATTACTGGATTAAAATCTTGCCTTATTAATTTCTTATGGTTTGCATTTTCATTTGTTTTATTTTAATTCATGACTGCAAGCATGAATTAAACATAAAAATTAGCTTGGTTTTGTAATTTTTTATTCCTTAGAAATATCTTTTTGTAATTGAAATTTAAATCTTATTAAATGGTTGTTGGATCCATTTTTGGTGTTAATACGATTATTATTGTTTCAATGGTTTGATAGTTAATTATCAAATTGCTTTGGTACATGAAAAACTTTGGTTAATTATTTGGTATTTTGTCATTAGTTTGATGGTCGCATCAACGCCCATGCCAATGGGTACAAACTTGTTGTACTCGCGTTCTCACCTCACCTGGATGGCTCCAAGAATTAATGAAGATATTCATTACCTGCATAGGTTTTTGGTAATATATAGCTTTGGTACTCATCACAAGAGATGGTAAGGATTAAAATGAACCCTCTGGTTTTTTCTCCCACTATCTGAGTTATGATAACACACAGGTTATGTTATTTTCATGTTCCCACTCTCCATTCGGACTTGTTTCTCTCGCTCGTGCGATTCGAACCTAAAACTATTCCAAGTAATCACTGTTGTGTTCTAGTTACATTGGTCATGGAACCTGTCATTTTCATAGAGCCGAATGGACTTCGGGCCTTACTATCCCATGACGATTCTATCAATGACTTAAAGAGTCATGGCTGTGATGAATTTCTCGAGAAATTCCATGGTTATGATCTTTAGGTGGAAAAAAAATTCGCCCAAAACTTTGATGGTTTCAAAGCTAAGATAGGATACATCCAGTTAGAGTTGACCGAGGAATTCATGATCAAAGCAACAGGTCTCCCCTCAAAGGGAGATAAATGGTTCAAAAATGCTCGAATAGAAGAAGTCTCGTGGAGTGTGTTCATGACATCTCCTAAAACCACTTGATGCATCAAAGGTATTCATATCTCCCTGTTAAAACCTAGATGGAATAGTTTGTTGTTGATTATGAAACAATTCGTTACATGCGAGGGTAGATACAGATTGGTTTTTCTCTACCATATCCGTTTGCTCATGAATTTCATAGGTTTCGATTTAGATATGCCATTTTACTTATTGATGAGCCTCTATAAGATGTCAAAATGATATAAGCGACAGAGTGTCGACTCGAGCCTGTTCCATCGTGGGTTGGTTAAAATCTTGTTGATACATCATTTTTCAACCATAGGTGACAATTGGGAGGTCTTCTTAATGAGGAATGGTTTCGTGCAGGATGATCCTAAAACAAACCCTCTTTTGACAGTAAACCCTAACTTAGACAAGCCAATGGTTAAAGACCAGTTCAGTAATTCAATTAATGGACCAGAGTTTACTGACAAAAACCTTCTAGATGAAGGGACTCCATGTAATTTCCCACCTGCAAGTCTTCCTGAGAAAGAGACTGATTAATTTAAGGTAAATGACCCTCTTGCATTGTGAATTATGCTAGTCTGAACATTATCATTAAGTTTGATGCCAAGAATCTTTGTAAAGGAACAAAACAACACTGCATAGATTTGGGTTTCAAGAACAAGAAAGAAGGTCGCCTAATCTCTAGGAAACTAAGCAACCAAAACAATAATCATCTGAGCTTGATCGATTCGATCGAGATCGATGAGGGTTCGGACCCTGAGATAGAGGATTTTCTAGTTCGTGAAGATCCAGAATTTCAGGATTCCAGGAAGGAAGTTATTGTTCCTACTGAACCTTATGATTTCATGACAAATTTGCCACCATGCCTTAAAGGTAAAGAAGGGTTCTCTGGTATTAGGCAAGATCTGAAGCAAACAATCGGTAAGGCTGATGCACCCTTGGTTGACTATGCCCTTCATCGATCCACCATCTCCCATGTACAATGTGATGGTTGTTTCCATTGGGTTGAGCGTTATTATACCGACATTCCTCTCTTATAGGCCCAAATTAAAACTCTTACTTCTCAGAATGATTTTTTGAGGCAATAAAACCTTGATCTCAAGGTGCATGCAGAGAGGAAGACTAAACGTATCAAGCGATCCAGAAACATAGTCATCAAGAATGCGACCAGTGTCAAGGCAATAATAAACTTTGAACTATACGACCCCTCTTTAGTTAACTTTTAATGGTAAAACATTTTTATTTTTCCTTTCATTTTATTTATGTTGTCTAATTCAAAATAAGTCGATTTGGAGTTTGATTTCATTTACAAAAATTAAGACTGGCTACAGAATCTTTGATTATGTAGCTAAGTCTCTTTTAAGAAGAATTAGTTATTTAGAAATTGTCTTTATAATTTATTAAATTGGTTTGCTATTCTCAGTAAATGGGAGATCCTGATGTTGATTACTTGGAGAAAATATGTTCAATCATATGCCTAAATGATTAGTATTTTTTCCTTCTTTGTGTTTTAAAGAAGATTTGATTTAATTTTTTAATAAACCAACTCTGTTATGAGTGGTTTTTAATCCACTATTTTTGTAATAGTACTTGATTTTGGAGGATACAAATCTATCCTGTGAGATATGAGTATTTGGATCCCAGGTTACTTTAAATATTGTTCACTTTGTTAGTGAAAGACATCTTTTCTTGAAACAGATTATGGACATGTAACTCTCATAACTGAATGGACAAGTTGTTCAGATTTTGGCTTTAGACCAGTGTGACATTGTTCCATTTATGTTTTTCCTTTTATATTATGGTATATTAATATGTTACATAGCTTTAGCCTCCATAGAATATAATGTTTCATTTTATTCAGTGCATTAAAGTTTGTCTATAATTTGTTGTTTCATATGTATTATATGTGTGATCATTATTTCACTTTGATATCAGTGATTTATACTTGATGTTGATTCAATATATCATATGAATGCTTCACATTAAAATTTATTTTACTGTAAACATTAATCATCATATGGTCACTAGATCTATATATTTATTTTTCTGTTCTTATATCCTTGTCCCCGAAGATGCTCTTGAGTTTACTCAGGAGATGTTAGCATAAGCTTGTTTCAAGTTTCTCTCAAAGGAAAGATAACCAGAAGTTTTGATTGCACAGGGATATAGGCACAGTATGAGATTAATCTCATGTTAGTGTTATTCACATTCAATTTTCGTTATTAGTGTATTAGTGAAATGACACAGTTTAAAATGGTTGTGACTATTATTCTGTTCTTGTTTCAGATTATGTTTTATTAGTATCTTTTGAGTTTTTAGATTTTAATTTATTAAACAGAAAATATAAAAATATGTGCTTTATTTATCTACTTCGTAGACAATTACAAAAACATTGATTTTGCAAGGCATCCTCCAAAACTTCCAATCTGTAAATATCTTGTTTATAATCACATGTTCATATTTATGTTTTTGTTTAGCATTTGTAAATAACTAGATTCGTATACATAGTATTGTAGTTGTAACTTTAGAATAGTTTATTTCTTTTCTTTGTTTTAGGACCTTAGTTGGCTAACATAGCCATTAAACCCATCAGGATAGATCACACTAAACGGCTTGGGTTAATGAGACAACCCTGGAAAGGATCTATCCTTCCAGTTGACAGTGTGTCACTTACACCTGTCAAAAAATGGTGCTAGAAGAAGGGCCATAATTCAATTGATGGCATGTGGAGGTCACAAGACTCCTCCCCCACACACTCACTCCCCTATCATAACATGTAGTCATTTATAAAACAACATTACACTTGAAACAACAACTACCTCAAATGATAACCCTGAGACTCCCATTGAGCCAATGACACCAGTTCCTCAAGGAGCCGACATCCAAGAAATTGTTCGTCAGTAACTCATAAGAACGCATAGTGCCTTAGCCCATAGCAGACAACCAGGTAGGCCACTTAATCAACCCCTATATTTATCAGGTATCCTAGAACAACTTAAAGGCACTGGTCTACTCCAAAATCCTTTAGGTGATATTACCATCAATCTTATCTAAACACCTACCCTTGGAGACGGAGGATCTAGTATCCCACCTTCCCCACCTGGTTCATCTCCATCCTCCTCAGGGGAAGAATATTCAGATGAAGGAAGTTCTTCATCAGAACCATCTTAGCCTTCTACACCACCAACTCCCATGGAAAATAAAAACAATCCTGCCAGACCTTGCCTCTATCAAGATGTCGTGGTTGTACCCAGACCCCAACACCCACTACCGAAACATACAGAAAAATGGCTTCCTAAATTTGATCCAGACTCAAAGCAGTCCGTTGAGGATCATATCAAAATATTTATGTTGGCCATTAGACTCCGGAGTGTTGAACACGAGGATGTAGTATGCAGATTATTCCCTTATACTTTTGAGGGAAATGCCTCCACATGGTATTTCTCTCAACAACCCCAAACCATTGTCTCTTGGGACAAATTTGAAACTTGTTTCTTGGAAATATTTGGAGATGATAAATCTTCGAAAGTCTTAATTATGGAACTTTCCATCTTAAAAATGAATCCTAAGGAAAAAGTGAAAGATTTTAACCAAAGATTTCTTACTTTAAAGAATAAAACCCCTGCAGATTCAATGTCTGTCGAGAGTTTAATCATTGCATATTATGTTAAAGAATTGCACAATAATATAGCCATATGGGTCAAAAGTTCTAAAAATAACACATTGCTTGAAGCCTGTTGGCACAGGGGCAGACCCAAGGTTCAACGCTCAAAAGCGCACCAAAAAATCCCTAACTACCGACCCTTTCGGCAACACCTGAAAAGCAGATGAAGTCTCACCCGGGGTAGAGGCAGGGGTAGTTGCAGGACTCAAGTGTCTGCAACCTTAGCTAGGACACAGATCTATGATTATATCGCTTATAGAGTACTTAGCATAGATCATTCGACAATATTCAACCCTTATTATACTTCGTAGATAGAAGAGAGCATCACAACATTCACTTACATCTAAGGTATTTCAGCACTTAGCAACAGTGAAACAGATTAGATCCGGTAGATCAGCAATAATCATTTTCATACATGTCAGATCTAACATTCACACACCTCTAAGAAGCACAAAGTATAAGTAAATCTATCTAAATATATCAGAGCACTTAGCAACAGATGGGATAAACACATCAAGTTGATGTACAAAGCATAACACATAGATTTACGTGGTTCACCCCCACCCTGGGGCTACGTCTACCAATGCTTCTTTTTTATTGTGTCTTCAATCGGTTACAAAACAGAGCCACCAAAAACCTTCTTCGCATAGGAAACAAGATCTACGTAGCTCGCTAGATCCTTCTTCCTTGCGCCACAACACAAAGCCTTCCACAACTCCTTACAAAAACTTGCACTTAGCTCTGTAAGACTCTTAAAGTCATGCACATAGCACTTAGAAAATCTATTGGCACTTACCTTACATCACATACATCCCTATATCCTCTGATAGATTCCTAGATATCTATTTATACATTACAAAAGTGGGCCTAAGCATAGGTAAACCCATGGGCCAACATCCCTTTCCCATTACATATTCCTAAAAACCCAAAAGGGACCCAAAAGTGGGTTGATATTCTGCAATCTCCACTTCGTCTGGCGCTTGATCTTCGACAGACTATCGATGTCCCAAAAATGGTAAAACATGACCAAGTATCTCCCAAAACTTTGTCAAGGGCCAACAGGCCCCCAACACTCACCTATGACTCGTCCCAAGTCACTCTGGTTTGATCAATTCTACCTTGAATGCCTTGAGCTTGGATTGAGCTACTTCAACTGTTACACATCAATATTACTCAATTTAATAAATGTCGCATGTTCCTCTCAACTGTCGTAAGTGTCGCATGTTCCTTACAACTATCGCAAGTGTCGCATGTTGTTCACAAGTGTCGCAAATGTCAAACAAAGCATACTGCCATGATGAAAACACTAAGGGGACACTTAGAACACCTCAAACAACTAATTTGAAGAAAGAAGGATGGTTAACTGAAGTCAAGAATCTCTTGCCACCTGAAAGGAGCTCTTAAACTAGGGTCTTAAAGGAGAGCGCTCCCCTACATCAACCTTAGGAGCGTTGGCGCTCCCCTACAAGGTTCTAGGGAGTGTTGTAGCACCAAACTACCCCTCTGAAGGAGTGCTACCCATCCTTAGAGCGCTGGAACTTCCCTTGAGCCTCCAAGGGAGCATTATAGCGCCCTGATGCCCCTTTTGAGGGAGCGTTGTCTAATCTGGGCAATAGTTGGCCCGTTGAGGAGAATAAGGGGAAAATATTTCAAGTTTGGAAAGCAGTTTCATTCGAATTCCTGGTTCAATCAGAAGATCCCTGATCTAAGGAGGGAATTCCTCAACCTACCCTAAAGATACCTCAAGAGGTTAAGCCTTTCCTAACCTATATAAGCAGGCTCTATGATGGTGAAAAGGGGGAAGAATTGCAAGCATGAAACCTATGATCTCATAGGAAACACACAATGAACTGGAGGAGAGTAATCAATGATGTTGTTGTCATCTGGGTCATGGATCTTTTGAGCAAGGGTTAGACGAAGGGGACTTGACGAAGCT
>ML810761.1:50081-85133 GCA_009831015.1 Picea engelmannii | reverse complement strand
TTTTCTCCTCTCTCTGGGCTTACCGCACTTCTGTGAAAACCGCAACCAGATTTACTCCTTTCCAGTTAGTATATGGCATCAAAGCCATTTTACCAATCGAGTGCAAGATTCCATCTTTGAAACTTAAAATAGAACTCCTACCCCATACTTCTGTTGAAGAGGAACGTTTCTTATATCTATCCAAAATGGATGAAACACATTGTGATGCCACTCTCATTAACAAGGCACATCATAAATGGATTAAAAATCAATACGACAAATCCGTCCATCCTCGGACTTTTGCAAAAGGAGACTTAGTCCTCGTCTATAACCAGGCTCATGACAAATTGGGGACAGGTAAGTTAGAACCTCTGTGGCATGGTCCTTACATTGTGAAATGTGTTCTACATAGAGGCGCCTACGAGTTAGTCGATTATGATGGAATTTCCCTGGGAGAGCCCTGGAATGGGCTTTACCTTAAAAAGTACTATGCCTAGATCACCCAGCATGTGTACTTTGTACATTATTGTATTATTAGTTTGGTGTGTTTGTTTCTTTCGCGTGCTTGAGTCTTTACCTTTTCCACTCATACTGTGCCTTGTGTTTCCATGCACAGATGACGTCTTTCTTTTCTATCTTTGTCGGGTTTGCGGATGGTGCTAGTGATACACCCGGAACATTGCTTCGGCAACATGGGTCATTTACCAATTTGACGAGATGGTGAGTTCAAGAGGTATTTGCTTAGTACCAGCGACTAATAACATGGCATAATATCATGTTGTCATTGGAATCTTGACCCAAGCCTCCTCCCTATGTATCTCTCGTATCATTGTTTACTTAGACTCCCAACTCGTGGTCTATCAACTCAATCGAATCTACGCTATTCGTAATCCTATCCTGCTACGTATCCATCTAAGTTCGTTGTCTCGAACGAATGTTTGATTACATTGAATACAGACATATTCCAAGAGAACTCAACAGTGTTTCGGATTCGTTATCTAATTACATCATGGATCAGTATCTTTCCCATAGATAAGATTTTATAAAGGAAAGCAAAATTGTACATCACATATAAATTAAAACACATCACATTAAAGGCATCATCATGTACAAATCATTTGGCACTGTAAAAACTCGGAAATGTATATATATACATAGCGTGACTAAAAATGTTTTGATTACATCAAAAAAGTATTTAGAAGAGCAAAATGTTGGGTCTTTACACCCATACAACATCGCCTGACAAGGCATACAAAAATACAATCACTAGAGAGACTCTAATCTCCCTGCACTACATTGTGCTGAGAGTAACATATCACTGCATGCACTACACGTCTAAGTAGAGAATTGACATTCTCTGGAACTCCTACAGTGTGCCTCTACAGATGTAAAGGCACTTCTCCCCTCCGTAAAGAAGGAATGCCCATCGTGAGGCCTTGAAGGTTTCTTTCAACCTCCCGGAGACCTATCACTGGTGCCCCCGGATCTACCGCAACCAGAGCACCCCCACGACGTCGTGGTATCGGTATATCAGTCAGGCGCACTGCTCCCTTGTCTACATGTTGAAAACAATACATCTTTTAAAAAATCTTCTACATACCCCCAAAAAAAATATATACATTTAAAAACTTAAAAAATGAAAACTAGACAAGGTGTTGCTCAGTATCTCACCTGACACATCCCAATATTCCCCCGTGGGTAGAATCAAATCCATGCTCCCGCAAAAATCCATCTTAGCATACAAGAAGTCTTCTATCCAGAGATACTGTCGTCTCAGCCAAGCGAAGAAGTCACCGGTGAAACAGAACTCTGACTCTGCTACTAGCCTCGGAGACAGAATAGTCCACCTCTGCATCTGTGGTTCTTCCACTGGTCGCACTGCTGGTGCTATTTGAGGCTGCATCTAGGGGATGCGCTCTAAGAAAAATGAGACCAGAAAAGAGCTGTATCCAAACTGTTTCTGCCCCATCCTACACCGCGAAACCTGTTCCTTCACATTCCGACGGAACCCTGTGCTCCAGTTAAACAGTGTTGGCTCCAAACACTGTACGCCATAAGCTACCTAAGATCTCGACGCCAGATGTGCGCTAGTACTTCCTGTCATGCTCGTTATGGAAAAAAAAATGGACCGAAAGGGTAACTCTCGGATATCCTTGATAGGGATTCTACTCCCCACCAATCTTGCTCCTGGGACACAATGACGTGCCAGATACACGCCCACTTGCTCAGGAAGTGCCCTCTATCCGAAAAAAGATATGGGAACCCCTCTTTTCGAAAGGCCAGTCAAGAAATACATGTCTTCCAACTCGATGGTTATAAGTTGTGTTCCGATCTAGAACCCTTGCTCCGCGACATCCCATAAGCTGATCATGTGCTCAAGCAATAAAATCTCCTTCTTCATTTTTAGCAATTTGAATAATTTCAGTAAGCCACAAGCTCTCAATGCGGGCCACGTGCGAGGACTCCGCAAGGCAGCCAATTCATCCATCTCATTCTCTCGTTCTTTCCACTCGATCATGGTCGCCGAAATCACCTACAAAACAAAAAGAAAAGAATTTCATTATTTCACTTTTTCGGCAATTTTCGGCAATTTCCTAAAGCAATTTAAAAGCATGAAATCTAATGCCCACATTGTTTAAAAATACCATGCCCTCTTTTATAATCATCACGCCCTCTCTTTTCCATTCAATACCCATCACACAACAATAAAATGTTTTTAAATGAAAATGATTTCCATTATGGCTGCGTGGGCATATGTGAGAATTTCTTATGAGTTCTTTGACAAAAATGACCCATCCACTTAGGTATTAAGGCGTTGGCATCTTTTCTACCATCTTTTAAACACGTTTTTGCAAAAGAGTGTCTAATTCCCATCCTTTTTTTATAGGGGTCGATTTGATCTTTTTTGGGGCGACTTAGGGCTTCATTTTTTAAATTAAATGCTTCTATGAAAATGAATATTAAACCATGTAATTGAAAGAAGGGGAGATGAAGATCTACCTGGTCCAAACGGTGAGAGAAACGGTCAACCGTAGCTCCGGTATCAAGCAAAACAAGATCCACCTCCAAAGTGAGAATCTCCACTGCTACAAATCCTTATGCAAAATGAAATGGTAAATGAAATTTTCATTGTATTACTATTTATAAATTTCCATTTTTTATAAGTTATAGTCATTTATAGGTTTCTCTAACAATATAATGGCTTCACTAAACCATGGGATTGCATTTTTGACATCGCAAGTTTCCTAGTAGTTCTGATCGTTTGTTTACCTTGTCACATACATGAGCATAGTCTTAGTTCATTTTCAAGCTCGAAAATATGAGAACGCACCGGGTAGACTTTTATCTCTTTTTTGGACCCGCATGGACACACGAAAAAGGAACTCCCCTAGAGTCATCTTTAAACTCTTTTCAGACTCTCTAAATATGAAAAGATTGTCGAGTGATCTTGCTTCCTTTCACGCTCATTAAAAGGTTTGAAAGGGTGTCTTTCGAGCGATAGTTTATCTCTTTTTCGGTCTCGTCGGACTACTGTACGAAAAAGGAACTGAGAGAGTTCTCTTTTAATTGTTTTTCCAGACTCTATAATCATGAAAAACCTTTGAGTTTTCTGTCTTTGGACTCATTAAAACAAACATCGACAGGCCCATACGGGATCGAACCCTTACTTCTTCCGGTTTGTTAAACAAAAGAAGAGGAACTTACCGAAGGTGAGTTATATCGAGCATGTGTTACCCTCCTCGATCTCGTTAAATTAAAAATAGGTACTCGTCTATCTGGATGGGGGAAAATTTGAAAGAAGCAAGCCAAGCAGTCTCTTGAGAACATTACCAAGTAATTCTTAGAGTCGCCCTTGAACATGGCACTTTGTCATTTGCACGCATTATCATCCACTGAACCTCTACACTGAGCCAATCCATTGAGTTTCTTTCACTCCTTTGGGTCACCTGACGTCCGTCACAGCATCCATTGCATCATGAAGTTTTGGTCCATGTCATGTTTCTACTATTGTGCCTCAGTGTTCAAGGGAAGTATCTGTTTCTAGAGTCAGCCATCACAAATATCTTGTCTCAATACCTGTTTCAGTCCATGTTCATTTGATCTACCAATTACATCTCTGTGTCCGTTTAGTGTTGTTGATGGGGGATACATCAAGGCCCTCCTTCGACGAGCCTATTCCTGTCGACTTCAACACATTATCCAGGAATCAGGCTTAGAAACCAATTAGTACTTTGGGACCTGCATGCCTCAATGGCAGGCCTCCTCACATTCGACAGTAGGTTTACATCATTGACCTCTGATCGGATGATTCCACGAATGTTCGACTCCAGCTCATCCATTCACATTCGTTGGAATGTACTAGGGTACCTTGGGAATCATTGACATTAATGGTGATCTCCCTTGCACTTGTTAACGGTTTACACCATTGACCGGTAATCAAGTGGTTTCTACCATGTTCGACATCAGGACATCTATTCACATGGTTATATTCGTACCACATCGGGATTGGTAAGACGACCCTGGGTTGAGTGATTACTTTGATATATGCTTTGCCCAGGTTGCGAAGGAGTTTCTCTTGGACAAATGATACATACACTGTTACATAGATCCACTTTGTATTGGTCGTGGCTATGTCTTGTCATCTTGTAGATCCACTGTGTATTATTCATGGCTACGATCAGTCCAAGTCATCAGAGTATAGATCCACATTGTATCCTCGGTGGCTATACCTTTTCATCAATACAATTATGGATCCGCAATATATTTTATGGTGGCCATATCTTGCAAGTCTTGATCACCCAAGCATAGGTATGCATGTGTTGGGTTTTGAAACATGTCATAATATTTGTTGGATGTTTGTGTGCAGCTTCCGTCAGGTTCTCCGAGTCTATACCCTTGATTGAAAGTCTACAAATCATTTCAGTTATCAGATCTCATCTTCTAACTTCATACTTTGGGGGGCAATCTGTTACACATCAATATTACTCGATTTGATAAATGTAGCATGTTCCTCTCAACTGTCGTAAGTGTCGCATGTTCCTTACAACTGTCACAAGTGTCGCATGTTGTTCACAAGTGTCGCAAATGTCAAAAAAAGCATACTTCCATGATGACGACACTAAGGGGACACTTAGAACACCTCAAACAACTGATTTGAAGAAAGAAGGATGGTTAACTGAAGTCAAGAATCTCTTGCCACCTGAAAGGAGCTCTTAAACTAGGGTCTTAAAGGAGATCACTCCCCTAATCATCCTTAGGAGCACTGGCGCTCCCCTACAAGGTGCTAGGGAGTGTTGTAGCACCAAACTTCCCCTTTAAAGGAGAACTACCCATATTTAGAGCGTTGGTGCTTCCCTTAAGCCTCCTAGGGAGAATTAGAGCGCCCTGATGCCCCTTTTGAGGGAGCGCTATCTCATCTGGGAAGTAGTTGGCCCATTGAGGAGAATAAGGGGAAAATATTTCAAGTTTGGAAAGCAGTTTCATTCGAATTCCTGGTTCAATCAGAAGATCCCTGATCTAAGGAGGGAATTCCTCAACCTACCGTAAAGATACCTCAAGAGGTTAAGCCTTTCCTAACCTATATAAGAAGTCTCTATGATGGTGAAAAGGGGGAAGAATTGCAAGCATGAAACCTATGATCTCATAGGAAACACACAATGAATTGGAGGAGAGTAATCAGTGATGCTATTGTCATCTGGGTCGTGGATATTTTGAGCAGGGGTTAGACGAAGGTGACTTGACGAAGTTGTTGCATTCGCATCTACGGTTGTAAGCTACTTCTGTCATCGTTCTCATTAATATGACACGCTTGGCCTGTTTCTTTCTAGTTTGTGTTTAATTGTACATGAACTTATCTCTGATAGATAGATCTATTTTCGAGCTAATATCAATAGAGTAGGAAGTGGTTGTACTATTTTTTGTCTACAGGGCTCATCGAGGAGCGAAAGATTGGAGCTCAACTCGGAGCGTGCAGGGACAAACGTCGTTTAAAAGGCACTTATGTTCTCCTTCCTCTTCATGCATTAGTTTGTATAGATCCGAAAGGAAGTCAGTGTCCACGTTAAGCATCTTATGTCTTAAGAGTTAAGAGTCTAGCTCTCAAGAGGAGATCTACCTGTCTGCAGGTAGATTTTCCTTCAACATCGACCTATTGTTGTGCTATGACCTCTTGCTTGGAAAAATCCTGGATGAGTGTGTCATTGACGGGTCCCTCTAGGAAGTATTCAGTTGCACTCACAACTTGTTCTATCTCTACTGCTCGGCTTTCAACCTCTGTGAACAACTAACATGCCTTATCTTGCAACGGTTGAAGTCATTGAGTCACATCCATCACTTTGCTCTGGATCATATGGATTTTTTTCTGGACCGTGCACTACTCATGAGATATCTTCATTCTTTCTATGGGTGATAGGTCCTTCAGCTGCATCTGTAGCCTTTTAGCTTCATACTTCGCCTCTTGGAGCTACGAATCCAATTTATATAACTCTGGGTTTTCGGTGATGTTATCATATGTCTAGGCACTATGGCTACTCAACTTCTTGCACTCCAAGGCAAGATCTTTCAGTCTATCAACTGCGTTGTGGGAAGTTATTTCTCTTTGGTCTTTGATCTCCTGCAGGGTCTTAGGTACTGTGTGAAGCTCTAGATCTGCAATACATTGCTGGAGATTTTGGATTACTCCTTCTAGTTGTGCCACCTGTTTTGGAACCTGTTCTTCTATCTGTACTTCGACGACGGTCATAGAGAAAAGTGCTCTTTTGACTAGTTCCTTTATCTCGAGTTGCGCTACGATAAATTGTTCCTTGCTTTTTTGTAGCTCGACTTTCTCTGCATCTCATTTTTCTTGAAGAGAAATCTTTTCTCATTCTGACGTGCTGCGCTACTCCATAAGAACTCCATGTACCTGTGTTAAAGCTTGAGTGGCTTGTGATGTTTCTTCTTGATCCCATTGAAGGCAAGCTTCGAATGTATCCTCAATCCGATGGAGTTGAGCTGGCTCATTCCCTAGTTCTAGTGTTCCTATTATCAGAGGTGCAGTGGAGACAACGTGGCTAGACTGTAGTGCCTATTGCACCCCTTGGAGTTCAATCTTGATATAATTATACATCTTATCCTAATTCATCTCATGTGTCTCTACTATCTCCAGCACGACATCGTTTAGGGATGCAACGATGAAGTTGAGGTCATCTGGGTCAGTGTGGTCTACATCTTAGTCACGAGAGATTTGGACTTCTTCCGGGAAGAAGGTTTCTGAGGTGATCCCTTCCTCTTCTTCAAATGCTATGCTTCATCTTTGCGCTTATGTTTTACTTCTTCTAACTCTTCACCATCACCCTCTTTCTCTGGCGTGATGGATGTAGTCTTCACCGAGGCACTACTTAAGTCTTTCACTTCACTAATCTTATGTCGCATGCTAAGTCTAGGTAGATCCTGTGTAGTTTCTGAACTGTCTACATCAGATATTTCCGCAGAGTCAGCTGGAATAAAGAGGTCCATCGACCATTCCTTTGTGATCTCCTCCAGATCGTATTCTATTAATATATAATAGGACAATAACTGTTGCTTGTGCTCATCAGTGCGCGTTGTGATGTAGAGAAAGTGTCTGTCTGCGCTGAACTTCATCAGGGGCCAAAACCTGTAGAGGGTGTTCGGAGTGATGAACGGTGTATTGGATAGCTACTTTCAACTGATTATAATATGAATGAAACACGACATTTGACTACCATTGTTTATTCATATCTTTCGAGTACCATAGGGTACTAAACTTCATAGCCAAAGGTTCAAAGGGTTCGATGTCCAGGAAGGTCGCACCTTCCGGCATTTCCCATGCAATGAATGAAATCAATATGAGAAGCCAGCTAAAATGGAACTCATACCCTTGGTCCTGCGTTTCCCTGAAATCAAGCTCTAGCTGGTTTACAAGGTATTGTGCCCAATTCATCTGTACACCCTCTGCGCACTTCCTTGCGAGGTCAACTACGAATCCGGTCACTTGGGTAGGTTGGTTCTTGCGAACTAATTTCCTAGAAATTATTTGGCAGGCTAGGTGCACTGTGTCGTTCTAGATAGAGGCTACCTTGTAGACTCACGTTACTTTCTCAACATCGCCATACGTTTATTTAATCTTCTGTGCTAATTCTTTGTCCGTGTCTTTGCCAGGATAAAAATCATGTGGGTCAGGGCCTTGTATGCTTAAGCCCGTGATCTGATTGATTAACATTGGATCCATTGGTATGCGATGGTTTAACCATAAGTAACCTATGTGGTAACAAGATAGTAGTAACTTGATGCATGCATTCACCTCCTGGTGTCTTCCAAAGTGTAGGATCTTCATTAAATTCAACAATGTGGATTGTGAGAGGTTATGGATCCAAGGCTGAGGGATAATCTTTTAATTATTTCCCTTTGTCTTCATAAGATACTTATGCGGGGTGAGCATACTGTAAGATTTATGCTCTCCAAGGTTGAAGTCGCTAAACTTCAGTGCTTCTATCTTATCATGGTCCATGTGAACTGCGTGTATCCCTTTGGGTAGGTACGTTGTGACCAAGGCATAGTCAAAATCTCTAGGCACGCTATCTTTGTTCATTGTGCCGCTCAAAGGAGGTATATACACAAGTAATATTCTTGGAATCAACTTAGCATTCATGAGATCGTCTCTATGCTTCATTCTCGTCTCTGTCATGATTTTGGAAGTTCCTGCTCCGCGAGCAGTCGATGGAGAAGCTTGGACTCCTCCTGTCGATGATGCTTGCACACCTGCAGACATCCTTCTTTCCGACATGAATTTTTTGGTCCTGAGATCAATGAGTACTTCCTTCGCAGATTCTTCAAGTGTGCTTAGCTCCTTGGACATACGTGCTCAGGGTTAATAATATCGGATTCACGAAGTAATGTAGATACGAAAATAAGATGGAAAGTAAGGGTGTAATGATCACTAGACAATATTAACCAAGGTTGCAAGCTCAAATTCTCGATTTGGAAAAAGTGTTCTTTGTGCATGGCGTGACAGGGTAAATAGGCAACTCAACAACAAATTGTTTGCAATGGGTATGAGTTTTCATTAACTCTTGTTCTGTCCTTTATGGCACAGTCCAATGGTTAGGTGGTGAGACATAAATGTTTTTCCATCCGTTCGAAGAATCAATTGAGCGGATATATCATCCCCAACAACTATATTGCTTCGCCACGATGAAGTGACCTATGTCATTGTTCTGATATCTCGACGAAGCTCAAATTCTTCAAATTTTCCTTCTGCGAGGCTCCCTCTGGAACCTTCTGTAATTTTTGAATCTTATCCCTCTTCCTACTTAGCTTCCTAGCCTTCTTTCTAGTGAGCTTTGTCTCAGTATTCTTCATTCCATTCTGATTCTTATCTTCTTTAGATATAGTTACTATGCGTTGTTGGGAATATTTCAGGATTAACATCTCTTCTGCCTCTTTAGTCTTCTAAGGGTATTCTAGTGGTCTTGCAGCTTCGACATCGGAGTCTCTAGGGTCAAATAACTTTGATCTGTTTTCCTGTTCTTTAATCAATTGAGTGATCCTTCTGGTCATGAAATCTTTTAACTCTTGTTTTTTCTATTCCAAGGCTTCTTCTTCTTCTTTCCATTTGTATTTATCTCTTTCAATCCAAAGTTTCCCTAGTAACATGGTAAATGGGGCGTTGTTTTCAATACATTTGATAATCTCAAAATCTTCCTTTGTCGAAGTTCCATTGACAGTCGTAGGTATTTGAGCAAGCCTCCCACATAAATTTACCAGCTTCCCTCTGAATAGACTTATTCCTCCTAGGGAATTAGGGATCATAACAGGTCTTCCTATATCTTCCCAAGTTCTTTCTGGCATAATATTCACTTGTGTCTCTTCATCAAGAACACAGCCAATGTCAAAGTCCCCTATTCTTGCTTCAATGCATTCTTTTTATTTTAAAATATATGATAATATGACATGTCGATGGTCATTCAGGGTCTCCATTTGTATCAATACTTTCTCCAATTCTTGTTAGGGTTCTGCCTTTTTTGGATCTTCCTTAGGGTTTTCTTGGTTTAGATTCATTCCTTCAATCTTAGCGATCATTATAGGGCAATAAAATACTTCATGGTCTAGAGCTTTACAACAAAGACAACTAGACCTTCTGCCAGGGAATTCCTTAGTAAGATTTCCTGGTCTTCTACAACTATAACAAAGGGTTAATCCTCTATTTATTTTAAATGATCCCCGACCTCTTCTGTACTGCGCACTAGGATCATAGGAGTTAACCTGCAACAAATTATTTCTAGGATCCTGCATCCATTTGTTAGTCCAAACATTCTTTCTATGCATAGGTATAACATATCTATCTCTATTCTTATCAGATCTATTCATATCAAACCTTCTTTCATCTACTAATGCCCTAGTTTTTAATCTAGGACATAATCTATCAAACATACTTAGATCCATGTTTTAGAAACAAAAATTTCCACTTATCTTACTTTTACAGAGTACACAAATTTCAGATCTTGCTTCTTTAACTATTCTTACCTCTATCAGAGCACAAAGCTTACATATATTACCTCTTTTCTTCAGATCGGGCTTCTTTTCTTAGCACGAAGCTTATAAACCGAGTAGGGTACTGCACACTAGGGCACATATCTACACACACATCTTCCTTTTTCACAAGCCTCTTCTTTCTTAGTTAATAGCAATCGCAGTTTCGGGTCTCGGTAATGGAACCATTTGTTGGCATAGGGGTAGACCCAGGGTTCAACGCTCAAGAGTGCACCAAGAAATCCCTAACTAAAGACCCTTGCAGCAACACCTGCGAAGCATATGAAGTCTCACCCGAGGTAGAGGAAGGGGTGGTTGCATGACTCAAGTTTCTGCAACCTTAGTTGGGACACATATCTATGATTATATCGCGTATAGAGTACTTAGCATAGATCATTCGACAATATTCAACCCTTATTATACTTTGCAGATAACACAAAGCATCGCATCATTCACTTAGATCTAAGGTATTTCAACACTTAGCAATAGTAAAACAGATTAGATCTGGTAGATCAGCACTAAGAATCTTCATACATGTTAGATCTAACATTCACACATCTCTAAGAAGCACAAAGCATAAGTAAATCTATATAAATATATCAAAGCACTTAGCAACAGATGGGATAAACACATCAAGTCGAAGCACAAATAATAACACACAGATTTATGTGGTTCACCCCCACCGTGGGGCTACATCCACCAACTCTTCTTCTTTATTGCATCTTCAATCGGTTACAACACAGAGCCACCAAAAACCTTCTTCGCATAGGACAGAAGATCTACGCATCTCGCTAGATCCCTATTCCTTGCCCTACAACACAAAGCCTTCCACAACTCCTTACAACGACTTGCACTTAGCTCTGCAAGCCTCTTATAGTCATGCAAAAAGCACTTACAAAATCTATTAGCACTTACCTTACATCACATACATCCCTATATGCTCCGGTAGATACCTAGATATCTATTTATACATTACAAAAGTGGGCCTAAGCGTGGGTAAACCCACAGGCCAACATCCCTTTCCAATTACATATTCCCAAAAACCCAAAAGGGACCCAAAAGTGGGTCAAGATTCCACAATCTTCTCTTCATCTGGCGCTCGATCTTCGACAAAATGTCGAAGTCCCAAAAATGGTCAAACATGACCAAGTATCTCCCAAAACTTGGTCAAGGGCCAACAAAGACTTTGAGGAGGCAAGATAAATTGAAAGAGATATTTTAACCCTGAAAGATAATCTTAGTAGTGAAGCTGAGACAACTTCATCCTCCAAAAATAAAATAGAGATCCTTACTAGGCCTCCTCAAATTGAAAATCAATCAGAAACTTTAGATTTAGAAAGCTTGCAGAAATATTTCCAAAAACTGTCTAATTAGGTGATCGAGTTGAATTGATCAGCCGAGTAGGAATCAACAAGAAAATGAAGTTTTAAACCTCCTTTCAGAAAACATTTTCCTCCCAACTGGATAAACCAGACCACTGAAGGTCTAAATTTCAAAAGTCTACAATACACTTTGCAAACCATCTTAGAAGCACGTGATAATTCTGCCTCTTCCCCTTCTGAAAACTCTGAAAACGTAGTTGAGGAAGAAGAACCTGAAGAAGAGAAATCATCTCCCAATGTCTTCGGTCACTTCTCAGACAGTATATTCCAAGCAAATTTTGAAACTGTTCACCCCTACAACACAAGAAGCAAAACGCAAAACAAACCCTCTTCTGAAGTAGGTAAAAATGTGTTTCCAAAACAGTCAAAGCAGGCTGAAATTAAACAGAGCTTAGCAACTCTAGTTTTAGAATACGATTTGATTGAGGATCTAAAAAAACTAAGAGCTAATATTATTTTTTTTCGAGCTGCTGAAATTTCCCCTTATTTTGCAAAAAATGATTTAAAATATCGTTGAAAACAGTGAAAACAATGATCCTAGCAATAAGAAATTAACAGAAATAAATTAAAACACATTTAGAAAAATCCCAACTAAAATGAATAATGTATTGTATTTGATAGTGAATACGTCGAAAAAACCCTAGCGCTCTGCAACGCTCCATCTGCAAGCCTATGACATGTCCTGTACATTTTGTCATTGAACTTGACCCCTGACACAGACTGGTACACACCACATTTGGGGAGGGATCAACTAGAATGAGTGCGGAAGGGGGGGGGGGAACCCCTCATACAACAATGTAACCGCTAATGACAGGGCGAGAACAAGATCTAAGCAACCCTCCTTCGAGTCACCGCCGCAGCTTCATGACCAACTCCTTGCAATAGAACTAGGGCTAAGATACAAGATGGATGTGGATCCCAACACATCCCATCCAAAGGAATCTCATGGATGGGAGCCTGGCAAATGCATTTCGCAATCTGAAACCCCCCCCAAGTAGCTCATAATCTCCACAAGGGTGGGTGAACACACATAGTTCATGTGAGAGAATGCCCTCATCAATAAGTTCTTAGGACTATGGCCATCTGAGCATGACCTAACTTGATAGATTAAATACTAGTGGAGCCCTAAAGGAGATTATGAGATACATCTCAGCTCCAAAGGCTTCTTCATGATCATCCTTTGCAATCTAGAAGACAAGGACAAAATATTTGATAATGGGCCATACTTCTACAACTCGACTGGGTTATTTCTGCAATTCTAGATGAATTGTTTCAGCCCGGAAAAGGAATACTTCACAATGGCTCCAATATGGATCATACTATACTCTTTTCCCCACGAGTTTTGGATGGAAGAAATTCTCATGGGAATAGGGAACACAGTGGGGCGCTATGTCAAAACATCAGATGCTACAAAGTAAAGAAAGTACACCTCATATGCCTGAATCTGTGTGTACATGGACATATCCAAGGCTCTCCCTGGATCTGTCACTCTGGAATATAGAGACAATGACTGGCAACAAACTCTTGATTATGAGCACATCCCCTTCCGTTGCAGGAAATGCCATGAACATGGACACCTCTTCAGGGATTTTCACTGAATGTCCAAGCACCCAAGGCTGGAGACAGTAAGAAAAAAATGACTTCACCACAGTTACAGGAAGAAAAAATAATCCCCCAAAGAAGCCAAATACAATTCCTGGCCCCAAAATCTCGACGAAAAACTCTTATGAGATCCTGAACCAACTGTCGGCAAATGAGGAAATCCAAGATCCGCACAAAGAGAAACACCAACAGAAAGGGAAAATTCAAGCTACACCCTCCAGTGTACAAAATAAAGAGGCTAACCCAAAAGATAAGGGGGGATGGATGGGGACATCCAGATGCAGTTGGATGACCATGATCTAGCGGGCATCAATCTTGAAAAACTTGAGGAACCCCTCAATCAAAAGGATCTACAAGCCCCCCCTAAAGAGCAACTTTGCAAATTCCATAAAGTCTTTCTAGAATCCACATCCAGATCCAGAGCAAGGTTGGGTATAGTCATAGATCCAAGCCCAGATTCAAAGCGAATTCCACAAGAAACCAAAAGAAGAGGACAAAAATCAGCCCAACAACTTATTAAGGAGGTAGGAAATCTCATGCTCAACTCGAGGCAGATACAAAATCTCTCAGAGGGATACATCCACCCAAATCCACAATAATTATGATGAATATCATAACTTGGAACATCATAAGACTCAATGGTAGATCCAAACAAAGGATCCTCCAAGACTATATCAAAGTAGAAAATCTAGATATCCTTCTACTATGGGAAACAAAATGTGTGGGAACAGAAGCAGAAACCATATTCCAACATATTTGGCATGGGTGTGACTTCATACACATTGAATCTGCAGGTGCATCTAGGGGACTAGCTATTTTGTGGAACCCCAACACTGTCACCCTAAGTAGACCCTTCTCCACCATAGGCACAATTACGACCCACTTCATGGTCACATGATCGACTCGGGAAGGTAATATCACAAATGTTTATGGACCTCTGAGCCAGTTGAACAAAGACAACCTCATGAAACAGATTGTTCACATCAAAACCCTGCTAAGCACACCCAACTGGATTCTATGGGGCGAATTCAACATGATCCTAACATTGGAAGAGAAATCAGGCAGAACTAAATGCCTGGAGAAAGACAATGGTAAGTTCAAAACTCTCATAAACCAACTAAATCTAGTAGATATTGAAAATCGCAATGGCACTTTCACCTGGTCCAATTGCAGGTTGGGACACCAGTAGGTGGCATGCCATCTTGACCGCTTCCTTGTAGTGGAAGAACTGATAGAAAGGGATCCTTCCATGGAAAGCCTCATTCTCCCAAAGGCAGGATCAGACCACTAGCCAATTTCCTTTTGCCTAGATACAGGGGAAACTCCCAAATACAAACCCTTCCGATTTGAGAAATTTTGGCTATCACACCCTAACTTCCTTCAACTTGCATTCTTCCACCACTGTTGGGATTTAATCATGGAGGAAGTTTGGTAGGTAGTAGAAGAATCCCTAACCTCAGGCCAAGTCCTCTCCTCCCTTAATGCCACCTTTCTTACTCTCATACCGAAATAGGAGCAGGTCACTCATCCCAAGCAGTACAGACCAATTTCCCTTTGCAACGTCATCTACAAAATCATTACAAAGGTGATAGCAATGCGTCTCAAGCCAATCTTTCATTTTGTCATATCCAACGAACAAACTGGATATGTAGAAGGACAACAAATCATCGACAGTTTCCTCCTTTATCACGAGGTCATACATTCTCTCAAGATGACCAAAACCCCAGGTATGCTCATCAAACTTGACCTTTCAAAATATTTTGATAGAGTCAGCTAGCAGTACCTTCACTCCATGCTAGAAGCTTTTGGGTTTGACCACCAATGGGTAAAATGGATCTTAAATCTCACCTCTTCAGCCTTCTTCTCCATTCTTTTAAATGGTGTGCCTTCTCAACCCTTCTGTCCTTCCAGGGGCATCAGGCAAGGAGACCCCCTTTCATCTTTTCTCTTTGTACTCATGGCAGAAGGGCTAGGACGTTATATCAATATTGTGGTCCTAGAAGGCTCCCTTAAAGGCCTACCCTTGCATAACATCTAGTCAGCACCCTCGCATAGCCAATTTTTTTATGACACCCTCCTCATGAACACCCCCACCATAGGAGAGGCCAACAAGCTAAACTCCATTCTCTCTGATTTTGTAGAAGCCTCAAGCATGGCCCTCAACCTCGACAAGTCCAAACTCTACTTCTTCAACACTTTGATAGCAGTCTAGAATCATATTTCGCGACTCCTGGGCATACCCAAGATCTCCCTTCCATCCAAGTACCTGGGCATCCCCCTTACTGGAGCGTCAATGTGTTATATTTCTTGGGACAGTCTGCCTATTTCCATCTCCAATAGGCTCAACAACTAGACCTTTAGACCCCTCAACATTGCAGCCAGATTGGTGCTTCTCAAGTTAGTCCTACAAACTTTTCCAACCTACCTCTTCATAGCCCTAGTAGCACCTAAATCGATCATTAGAGCCATTAGAAATCTCCAAAGAGGCTTCTTATGGCATGGACATCAACCTAACAAGAAATGGTATCTAGTTGGATGGGAAAAGTTGTGCAAGACCAAGGCTCTAGGAGAACTGGGACTCCGTGACCCGGGAAAGATCAATCAAGTTATGGGAGCCAAAATGTGGTGGATATGGGTAAATACCCCCACATCCTTATGGGCACAAATATGGAAACATAAATATTCTTCCAACATTCAAGTAGACCAACTAATCAGATATAATTACCAAATACAGGGATCTAATATCTAGAACACAACATGGAAAAATAGAGAGTTAGTTCAGAAATATGCTTTTTGGGAAATCAGGAATGGGGAAAGTGCACTTTTTTGGCAGGACTCATGGAAACAACAAGCACCTCTGAGCGAATGGGAAGAACTCAACCCCCTCAGGTAGGTGCTACACTAGTATACCTTCCGAAGGGTGAAATATCTTTGGAGAATTGAGGACCGAAGCCTTCCTTGGCGACAATGGAAAACTACTACCAGGGAGATACAACTCCCAGAGAACTTGGACCTATAGGCCTGGAAAAATTGCCCAATTCACAGGAAAATCCCCACTCAAGAAGGTCCGGACATTCTCATATGGGGGCACTCCAACAGGAGTAACTTCTCAGTCAAAGAGGCTCACTATATGCAAGACAATTACTAGAATTATGATGAGACTATCTGGAACAAGGTTTGGAGCCCTGCACTCTGGTCCAATGTGTCCACCTTCCTATGGCTCAGAGTTCATAATCATGTCCTCACATGGGACAACCTCAGGAAAAGGGGCTTCATCGGACCCTCAATCTGCACCTTATGTCAGCAACAAGAGGAAACGATGGAGCATCTCTTCAATAGTTTTCACTACATCCAATGGATTTGGGACCAGGGACCTCAAGCAATGCGCAGGTCGAATAGGAACAGGAACATCATCAGAGACACCATAGAAAACTAGGACTCGATCTCCTAAAAAAACCCTATTCTTGCCCGTATCTGGAAAATCCTCCCTGGCTTCACTCTCTAGCAAATCTGGAAAGAATGAAATAAAAGAATCTTCCACTCCAAGGCCTCCACACCTGGTCTAACTTGGGAAAGAATAGCCATGCTAATCACATAAATGATCAGAAGAAAACCTTGGACACCGGAGGACTTAAAATGTAGGCCGAATGAGCAATGCATTCTCCAAAATTGGCAACTCAACTTGAGAAATCAACATGAGGTGAATGTGACGAATCACCAACCTGATAGCCCGACCACCTAGTCCCCTCCTCCAACATGATTTATTAAGATAAACTTCGATGGGGCCTCCAAAGGGAATATTGGACCAGCTGGCTTTGGGGATACTCTCATAAACTCAAACAGAAAAATCCTCTACCTTGTAGTAGGCTTCATAGGGGATTTTGTTCTAGAGTCTGTACTTAAGGCTATAAGGTACTGAGTCTAGGCATCCAAAAAGAGAGTGAAAGATGTAAAGGAATAAAAAAACTGGGAAAATAATCTAAGGTTGATTTCTGAGTTGTCTGGGTCTAGCTTCCAATTGTTCCTGAATGTTTATGTCCCCTTCAATCGCTACCCATGAACATTCGAGTTCGGCCCGGGTAGTAGCAGTTTTCATAATGGTATCGAAAAGGTTTAAATAGAGGTTGGTTTGATTTGAGAGACCGGGTTCTAAGTTGGGTTGTCTTTCCATAGGGACAGTCATAAAGGAACCGAGTTTTTATAAAGTGTTGGTTGTTGTTTCACCTTTAGATTATATGTGAAAGAATCCCAAAATCGAATTAATAGTATAATGAAATCAAAGGTTGTATTTAGTAACTGAGTTAAATTTTAAAACCATGCATCAAGAGAGAGAAAACATAGAGTTGTTGAACAATGTGAAGCATCAATCAGGGAAGAATCTCACCTTGTGACAAAAGAATAAAATAAGTAGGAAAAAACTTTAATGAAGCATATGATATAGAAATCTAAACATTTCACAGGTCTTGTACCTGCTGATAGACAATACAGAAGAAAAGATGCAAATGATTAGATGACTGAAATAAATGATCACCACACTATAAGTTGTACTAAATTATAGCTAAACATTAATTAAAGACAAATATGATAAATGATGCGAAATGTGAAATAACAGAAGAAACACATAACTCAGTCTTGACAGAAAAAAGAGTCTTCGATCTCTTGTATTAATTTTGGCGAAAGAAATCTTTTCTGATACAATCGGCCAAAAGGAAAAATTCCTTTGTTTTATCTTTCAAAATTATATTTATGCAAGATTAAAACACTTTGAATTCTAATCATTCTTAAAAATTTCGGTTACATATGGAAAATGAAGCGTTTCACTTCCTTGTCTCCTGTCCTCCTCCACATGGGCAGGGCATTTTCCTTCATTGTCCTCTGGCTCCAAAAATAGTATGGGATAGGCATCTATTACTACTTGCATCCAGAAGTCTGCCCTTTCCCCTACTCGATACAAATAACGCACCTTTCTACCAACTAGGCTATCAACTTGGAAGGTTCGTCTTGGCTATTCACCTCGAAAGTGTAGCAATTCTTTGCCAAGTGTGGAAATCTTTTTCCTACCTGTCATTCTTCTGTGATGATAGACCACAATTGCAAGCTTGGTCTTATCAACCATTTATCCACTTGGGCAATATCGACCTGACTTACCTAGGATAATTCAATTTGTCTTTTTTCCCCATTTTCCTTGATATCCAGTAGATGTTTAGCTATGCTAATTTTGTCTAGTGTTCCATCACTACCTTCTTTATCGAGATCTAACAAATTTTTATTTATCAAGCCGAATATTTCTTCACAAGAATCTCTCATCTCTTTAGCTCTTTTTCTTCTCTTGGATATATTATGCTCCCACGACTTTAGTAAGATGTTACCTCTGGTATGCTCTGGGATAGACAACCTGGAACCGATGGCCACCTCTTATTTCGCTGTTGCTATAACAACTTCTTGGAAAGAAACCTAAGCTACTGCGAATTCTCTTTCCCTCAAGGAGATATCTTTTAATGCTTGTTCTATTGTATGAAAATGATACTGTATGCTTTCTACTTTGGCAAGTAGATCCTGTTGAGCTACTTCTACCTTCTCTCGTATTTCCGTGGCTTGGGATTGGAATACTGTTATGTCTATGACCTGGATTTCAACATAAATTAATTTAGAATGCAACAACTTTATTTTCTCCTTCTGTTGACTTACCTGTGTTTGGCTTATTTGTACCACCTGATGCGTTTTCTCAATATCGGATTTAAGTCTCTCGATATCCTGTTGATCAATTACTCTGACTTGCTCGAAACCTTTTTTTGCCTCATCCCTGGATTTCTCCTCTACCATTGCTACCTGAGCCTCCAATTTGTTGATCAAGAGGTTCTTTTGTTTCAACCGTGCCTTCAAAGCTCCAACTGAATATTGGTTGGTTGTTGCATAATCCCCCAATGTTCCTGCTACCTCATCGACGAATTCTTCCTCTTCCAAGGCTTCTCCATCTGTTAGGATTTTTTATTTTTTAGCTATTGCACCCGCTCTTTGGTATGTTTCTTTCTTCACCACGACCTTCCTTTTCTTACTGAAGAAGAATTCACTAGGAGGAAAATCTTCTATAGTGATAGGTGTCAGGTTCTCCTTGAATATCCACTTTGTATAGGGGTTCCCTTTTGTGAATTGTAAGGGAGTGATGGATGCAATGGGGCTTCCAATTTCCTTGGTAGCTATCTCTAGGTTTTCTTCTTCTTTGTTGAGGATCTCTCCTTCATGATTTGAGATTTCAGTTTTCTCTGTCTCGTTCTGAGTCTCTTGTTTGCTAGGGCTCGCACCTGTTGAACTTTTATCTTCTGCTTGTTGTGTACCTGGAGGTTGTGAGTTTCTACCCTATAAAAATTTGGGGAGGCAATTTCTCCTGTGTTCTTGGAATTTGTAAAAATCGTCCATATCGTTGGGTAGCAGAACTTGAACCTGGCTTAAAACTTCTGAGTAGGAACTTGCACCTCAGAAGTCTTCATCATGAGGTGAGTCTTTGTGTTTGTATCTCTTCAACCCACATCTCACCAAGTGATTACTCACAACCTTATTAGGGTCATTTTTCTTAAACTCGATTTCTACCAATTTCATTTCCTTTAAGGTCGTAGCCTCCACTTTGGCATGGCTAAAATCCAATAAAGAAAATGTACCAATGTGAATGGGGAAGGGTGGTCATACCTTCTTCGATACTCCTTTGAGCTCCTTTCTTATCCCACCGAGCACAGTTTTCCTAGAAATCGCATGACACACTAGCTTGTCTGGTAAGAATAGCGGCAGAGCATATGGGGGGACAAAGGTGCCAAAAACATCATCAGGTTGGCTGTGATGTTATCTGAAATCCTGGGAGGCATATGGCCGAAGACGAAGACATGCATTGGTACCATTACCCAGTTGAAAATCTCGTAGATGAATTATTTGGCTTTATCTTCCCAAAGTTTCGAGTGGTAGACATGAATAGGCTCTGTATTATTTGGAGTCCAACTCCAGCTCATTAATGGGAAATGTGTCATGAAGAAAATAACATCCATGATGTAAGAATACATAAATAATGAAGATGCTTTCCCACTTGTCTTCTGTGCTCGATATTCTGTAATTCAACTGGAAAGACTGTCTAACAACAATTTGGCCCAGTCGAAGGAGAATCCCTCGGCTACTGTGTGAATAAGCGGTACCCATGGGAGAAAGAAGTGAGAGGTGTCCTCCTTCCCATATAGTCTTCAAACCATCATTTTTATGTACATGAATTGTGGTACCAATGATGAGATTGAACAAATTCCATTAGTATCGGCTCTAAATTTAGCGGGGTGCGAAACCCAATCTTTGATCAGATCGAATAAGTTTTTCCCAAACTGCTCGCATTCATTTTTTTTGAAACCCTCCAAGAGTTCGGCATTATGAGTAATGTTTGGTGTGGGAGACAATTTATACATTTCATGTAAATGCTCCAGTCTGAATGTCCCAATTGCCACCTTCTGCTCGTTGAATATTGTCCTAGTCAGGATGTCTACATGGTTCAGTGCCCATATGATCATATCATAATAGGGAAAAATACATGGCCTTACTGCTATCTTGTGAATCTATGACTGAGAAATGATTTTGTATTTGGTGCACATGTCGTCCTTCTCGTTATTTTTGGAATCATCTGGGCAATTTATCAACTCGGATTGCAGAATGTCGGAGACATACGTCCATGTTTTGACAGTATTAATACTTCTAGGTGAGGTATCAGAAATAATATATGAACCTTGACTTGGACTATCGATAGCTTCCTTGGATTCTTTTCGCAAATCCATGATATAGAACCTTGCAATGAAATCCCCTATCACAGAAAATGAAAACACAGACAAAGGTTATCCTGGTGAATTGGCTCTGCGCAAATTAGAAAGACAACTAAAGATAATAACTGAAACATTTTTGCTTTGAGCACTTAAGTCTATGTGAGTACTTGCTGACAGAGCATTTAAATCATTTAATAGAAATATTTAGAAATAAAACGAGATCTTATTATCAATCACCTCACTAAAATTCTAATAAATGCCATAAATGTTTGATAATTCGCGATTCGAGAGAATCACGACAATGTTTAAATCTTGGTCTATAGGATGTACGGGTTGAAAATTGTTTAGGTGTTAATTAATCCAGTTCAAATTCTTAATTAAGTGAGTTTAGTCGTTAATCCCCTTTTCGGCGTTTGCAGTACTGAATGTTTTTACTCCTAGTCTTGGAACCACGAACCCCGAATCCGCACTAGTGTGATTTGGTTGATTAACTGCGATTTGACTTAAGATTTTAATTAACCATGATTAATTAATGAATATCGTGACCTTGGGGATCGAGGTTACAAACATATTGTTTTTTCAGGTAACAACCATCGAGTCGCGAAATCGTGATACAGATTAACTATGTCTTAAAAGTCATTATTCCTGTTATTAACCAGATTAACTTAAACTAATCTCACGACTTTGCATGTCGGACATTCGAAGGGTGTTCGAGGTGTGACTCCCAAAATGCGAGAGAATGGTGTATTAAAAGTGATAATACGTGTTTAAAGGTTCAATAATCATGATTAAAATTTAAAACAACTTCGCCATTTCATGTGTCTGGATATAGAGGGTTCAGATATGTATAACCGTGATATATAAGAAATCCCGAAATCCGAATTTTATGCTTATGTGTATCATTTCAATACTTAGAAAATAGGCGGATCCAACCTTCGATAACTATATTATTTGAAAAATACAAGTTTTCCAACAGAGGCTCCAACTAGGGATCTCGTCTCCTTACGAGACAAGAAGAACAGTAGACCAAGTGCCTTTATTGGGTAAATGGAGTCATTAGCTAGCTTCTGTGAAACTCGTTCGAATAGAGGATACAGAGGGAAAAAGGGGGTTTCATCCTTACCTCTAAAAGATTTCAAAACTTAATCACTTTCTTATCTCAAAGTTGGTCCATTCGAAGATTTCCTCTTCTCTAAAACTGAAATTGAGTCTGCTCAAGATGATCCAAACGACCTTGGAAATTTGAACAGGTTATGTTGATTTTGCTTGCATCAAGGTGAAGTAGCTTCAATTTTTTTAATCAGGGAGTCATACACGCACCTGGGATGTAGATAAGGTTTCAAAGAAAACTAATTACTAGAGCATGGTACAATTCATGTGTAACAACCTTGCAGATATTTTAGACATTGCTTCACTGCCAGAGAGCCTGTTCAGTACCCCGGTGAAGTTGTTTGATTCCCTTTATTGAATTTCCTTTCACCACTTCATTCTGTAAATTTTCATTTAAATGTTGAGATTAGGCCAATCATTTTATGAATTTCCTTTCATCATCTCTTTTCGGACTAGATGGGGGCAATCAATTTTTTGAATTTCCTTTCACCATATGTATTATATTTTCCTTTTCCATGAAGTGGGGAAAATCAATTAGTAGGAAGTATACCAGGGGTAATATCTGTGTATAATTTTGTAGTTGAGGTATGTTAACTCACTTTGATTACTCTGGATCAGTTTTCCTTTGGCCTTCTAAACATCTTAGTTGGAAGGAAAGCTTTAGGGGAGAGTTTGTTTCCAGGGGCCTTCCTTTGAGCAAGATTGATCATCAAGACCTGTTGAAAAAACCAAGGGAGTTAGGATTAGCCTAAGCATATCTTAGTTCAGTGAGAGCTACAGGTTCACAAGAAATCACTGCCTTTTGTTGGCGTTTGGAAAAATTGTTTGTTGGCTTTCAGAACTAAAGTGAAACCTCTTTTCCCTCTGTGAAAACCATGGGAAGATATCGAGATTCAAGGGGAAAAAATCAAAGATTCGAGATAGAGTGGTAAAGAAGGTTTCGGATTTCGTAAGCACAGGCGTTATAATGCAATCCTGACTCCTAGAACTCTTTTTTTTTTCTTATTTAGAACGCTTCACTTCTTTTGTTTTATTTTGATTGATTTATCTTATCCAGGGGAACTTTTTAGAATCGACAGTAAAAAAAATTAGTCTTTTGATAATCCATCGAGTGAAAATGTTCATACTCATGAAACCATTATTGCACCCAGGTGACCTTCGTTTTCAATCTAGATATTTATGGAATTTGTACCTTTGACTTACCATTTCATTCTCATCTTAGTAAATTGTCTTTTATCATTTGTTTTGGACGAATCAGTTTCCCAATACATGACCATTTGTTTTCCTCTTTATGATGTTTGCGCTATAAACCAGAATCCTGTAAGAAAGCAACACGAAGAGCGTCAAGATTTTAAAATCTATGGAGTTCAAAGTGTTGAAAATTTCGTATCACTCACCTATTTTATTTGCGATGAAAAAGAAAATAAAAATTACCGAAAAGTTATAAAAACAGAAACAAGAACCGGTATATATAGTGGGATTTTGGAAATAATTTATTGCATATAGTGCTTCAGATAACGCCTGTTGACAAGGGCGTTAAGGGTTTTACCATCCAATTTTTCTAACAGAAACAAGTTCTTCCCTTCAGAAGCTCTGACATTGAATGGGCCATACATATATGGTCAAATTTTCCATGTTTTGTTGAGTATTCCCTTCTAGAATCCCATTTAGAAACTAAATCACCATGGAGGAATTACCTATCTTTAGCCTTATGATCGAACAATGCTTTCATATTGTCTTGATATTTCTGAAGTCTTCCGTCTACCTCCATTCTGTTCTGTTGAACTTTGATCAACTATTTTATTCTTCTTGTGATGTGATTTGGTTCTTCTTTTTCATCCTGCCAAAGTTTGATCACAGGTAGGTCCAGATTTATGGGTAGCACTATGTCGGTCCCTTATACCATTTGAAAAGGAGAAGTGCCAATCGATTTCTTGGTTCCTATCCGATTTTCCCACAAGGCGTACTTCAAATTCACATGCCAAGATTTTCTGTTTTCGTTCAACACTTTCTTAATTATGGTAATTAACCTTTTATTCGATAATTCGGCAAGCCCATTGCCTTGGGGGTAGTATGTTGCAAAATGGCCCAGTATAATATTGTATTTTTGGAAAAATCTAACCATTTCCATAGATTTGAATGCCTGGGAATTGTCTGTAACTATTTTTCTAGTATAGTCGAATCTAGATAGTATGTTTTCTTCCAGAAAATTTATCACCACCGAATATGTCGCTTTTTTGGTCGGAACAACTTCCACCCATTTGGTGAAATAATCGGTAGCGGTCAGGATCCATATATGTTGAGCATTGGAGTGTGGGTTGATTTCTCCTATAAAATCCAACCCCCATTGTTGAAATGGGGCTTCCGTTTTAACCGGAACCAAAGGCAATGCTAGGAGCTTCTTCTTGCCTGCGAACAATTGGCAAGATTTACAGGCTCTAACTTTGGTATTGACATTTGAAAATAGTTTAGGCCATTAATATCCTACCCTATGGATTTTATAATTTGTTTCTCTCCACGGGTGATGTCCTCCGCATACTCCTTCATGAAATTCGTTTATGACCTTTTCTATTTCTGATTCTACCAAACAAACCAATAGGAAATCTAGAGGGTCTTTCCAAAACAATTGGATTTTGGATATACAGTACTTTACCGCATGAAATTTTAGTGTCCTAGCTTTAGATGGAGATAAATCACTCGGGCAGTTCAGGGTCAGAAGGTACGATACTATGTCTTTATACCAACCTGATGAGGCAAACTTCTCTTCGATTCTAGTTGGAGCTATTTGGTCATCAAATTCGTCTATGTCCACACATCCTTCATATTCTTGCAGTTTATTTATCTCGAGTGCTCTGAAATTTGATTCAGCTAAGAGCTTAGCCAAGCCCTATCCTTTTATGAGCTTCATCGGTTTGACCTCTAGATCAAATTCTTGAATTTTAGCGAGCCACAGACCCCTCTTCCTATCACTGTTGGGCTGCACCAATATATCTTTTACAGAACTGGTGGGCACATATGAAATTACCTTGGAGTTTAACATGTAGATTTTGAAAGCCTTCAGTGCCTTTACCATAGTGTATGCTTACTTTTCCATTATATCATTTCTCAATTCTTCATCTCTAAGGCTCTTACTAAAGAATGATATCGGTTTCTCAAAACCCTCTTCATTCTTTTGGAGGAGTACTGTTGCAATCGTGTGTTCGAAGGCAAATGAGAAAATCATAAACTCTTTTAGATAATCAGGGCTAGCCAACACAGGTGCTTCTCTTATAACTTTCTTGATATGTGCAAATAATTCTTTGGCTTCTACCGTCCATTTGACTTCATTGTTCTTCTTCAACATATTTGTGATCAATTTCACGATTTCAACAAAATTCATGATAAATCTCCTCAAAAAAATTGGTTTTCCTAAAAATGATTGAATTTCCTTTACATTTCTAGGGATATTTATAGTGTCTATAGATTCAACCCTTTTAGGATCGATTTTGATTCCATCTTGAGACACAATATGGACCAGGAGTTTACCTTCTTGCATCGCAAAGTGAGACTTCTTGGGGTTTAATGACAAACCAAATTTTTGGCATTTCTCGAACGTTTGCTTGAGATGTATCAAATGATCTTCATCAGATTTAGAAAAAAACAATCAGATCATCAAGGTAAATGACCATGAATTTATCTCTCTCGTCGACAAAAGCGATATCCATAGCACGTTGGAAGGTAGCGCCTGCATTCATTAAACCAAAAGGCATTTTTTCATACATAAATGTGCCCCAAGGCATGGTGAAGGTTGTTTTCTCTTTATCGTGCTCGCTAACATCGATCTAATTATAACTGGAAAACCCATCAATCATTGACATTCTATTTTCCCCAACCACCTTCTCCAAAATGTGATCCATTTTGGGAAGCGGATAATTATCTTTAAGGGAGGATTTATTTAGATTTCTAAAATATACACACACTCTGGTCTCTCCACTCTTCTTCCTAACTGGGACTAGGTTAGCTACCCAGTCAGAGTATCTCAATGGAACAATTGTTTTTGCATCCAAAAGATTTTTAACTTCTTTTTCAACCACGAGCAATAAAATGGGATTGATTTCCCTGAGTTTTTGTCTGAAAGTTTTAACACCGGGCTTCAAAGGTATTTTGTGTTCGATCACAATGGTGACATAAGTTCTCAACTCATCGTAAGACCAAGCGAACACATCTTTATATTGTTGGAGTAAATCTGCATACTTACCTTTCATCTCAGGGGGAAGATAATTTGATATATTTACTATTCTAGTCTCCTCTTTGGTCCCTATGTCACAATCTTCAACTTCTTCTGGTTGAGGTTGTAAAGTAGATTTTAGGGGCATGTCATTATGGTCAAACAATATTTCTAGAGGGATTAGTCCTTTCAAAATATGATTGTTTTTTAATACTAACATGCGATGATTCGCGATATTTTCTTGGAAATATTGAGGATCCTCCCCTTCTTGCATAATCCAAGTATGGTCGTTTGATTTTCAGCGAAATCGTCCACCATTTCAAGGAATTTTCTGAACTGTTCGTCATCTTCAAAGACCTGCCAGTGTTGTATATTATTTGGTATGGAGGGTTTGTACCTCACCTCTATATGATACTTTAGTTTGAAAGTTGTAGGAGGCACAAAAGTTGAGGCTGCTTTGGTTAATGAATTGGCTTTTAGGTTTTCTGCACGTGGAATGTAATGAACATTTACAGATGAGAAAAAAATTTCTATTAGATCCCGGGCACAATTTATATAAGATCTTAATATTGGGTGTTTGGCCTAGTACTGCCAATTTATCTACTTCACAATCAACTCTGCATCTCCATAGACTTCCAAGTTCTTTATGTTCATCTTCCTGGCAGCTTCTAGTCCCAAGACTAGGGCTTCATACTCACATACATTATTTGTGTACTATATGTCCCATTGTAGTCTATAAGAAAAGGGGATAACAAATTCATTTTCAGGGGCTACAAAAAGTACTCCTGCACCTACTCCTTCAGATGACAAAGTGCCATCAAAAAACATTTTCCAAATCCTAGTGTTATACATGTTTTCATCTATCTTTTTTGATTTATTTTCCTCTATAAATTTTCTTCTATACAATTATTTCCACCATCATCAAAAGATAAAATACAATTTCCCAGGTCTTGATCGGTGACATAAACGGGATAATTATTAGGATTCTGTGGATCACTTACTGTATATGCTAACCGTGTCTCTCTGTATAACCGAGTGAATTGTCCACCAAAAACAAGAATCGTGGCATAGGTCATGTCTAATTGAAGGGATCCCCCAATCTTGGCTCCCCAAGACCTAGATAAGAGAAAACCATACTTCGGAGGTATATTGGCGATAACTACATCCATTAGAATACTTTTCACCAGAACTTGTGCAAGAGTTACAACTAGATCCTTGATCATGTCCATACACTTAACTCTCCTTGAATCGAAATAATAAAGGTCTCTGTAAGGCCTAGTGATTTTGAGGCCTAGTCTGTCCATAATAGACTTGGGCATCACGTTATGTGAGGCTCCAGAGTCTAGCATGCAATTATGAAGCAAACGATCTTGCATGTTTAGTGTGATATAGAAAGGGGAGACGGTATCCCTGGTGCCTTCGAAATGTGGGCTGAAATTTATATTAGGCTTATCATCTTCCAAATTTATCACGTCAGACTGACTTTCTAAATATGAAAAAATTTATCATTTTGGTTATTTGCTTTCAGTACACAGGATTCTTTGCCAATTCAACCAAGGGTATTGGTATCTTTATCTTGTTTATCTCATTTTCTAGGCTGAAACCTCCCATGAGTCTATCTGTTTATTTAGTTGAATATTTGGTTTCTTTCCTTTCTAACTTATTTGTTTGCATCGATTTATTTTCAGTTAGTTTTGTTTCCAATGTCTGTGTTTTAGCTACCTTAATTTTCCCATCTTGGACCTCAGCCTCTTTTATTTTGGTAGTCTATATATCGGTGTCTTTCGGAACGGGCTCATATGCTTCGCCTCTTGGAAGGATTTTCTTTGGTTGAGTAGTTGACACAGATTTATTTTTAGGCCTCAGATTGTATTTATGTTGGATCTCGACCATTATAGTATCAACCATCCCTTGATAGGTAGAATCACCTACATTATTTATGTTGTTATCTTTATTTTATGGTTGTTCTTTGTTCATAGACCTTTCATAATCTTCCTTGGTTAGATGAGGTTGTACACAATCGTCACCCAAATTGTTAACATCTTCTCCTAGATCCTCAAACTCTTGCAAGTCATTTCCTCGTATAAAATTTTCGTTTTTTAAAGGAGTTTGAATTTTTTTGTCTTCGTTTTTAATCTGTCTTTGTTGAATTTGAGGATTGGGGTTTCTTATGAAATATCTATTAACGAATTGATCTACTTTGGATTGATCTATCTCCATTCTCGAAATTTTATTTGATAACTCTTTTATTATCCTATCCATATCATCTATTTTATCATCTGAGGACCTCCATGTTCCCGAAGGTATTGCTTGTTCTTTAAAAAAATTGGTCTCTCTATTTCCCGTTTCTATTTTTTTTTAGTTTACCAAAAGCCATCATGTTTGACTTAATATCCACGGCATCATATTGCATTCGGGTCAAGTCAGCCCCTCTCCTTTCTCTTAATAAAAGTGTGAAATCAGGTTCGAAGGCTCCCGCAAAGGTTACCTTGGCTGCAGGTTGGGACGATTTAACTTCAATTGGGATCTTACTATATAATTTGTTAAATATTTGAATGAATTCCATAACAGTTTCTGAACCTTTTTTCTTTAGATATCCAAACTCAGTCAGATAGTATAAATGGTCCTTCCTTTCATCCCATTGTCTAACAAAAGAATCTTATAGAGCATCATAGGATAAAATTGAACCTGCAGACAAACTTCGAAACCAGGTTCTCAACTGTCCTTCAAAAGTTTGGACAAACAACTGTGAATACACATCTTCATGTTTGATACCTAGGATGTCTGCGAATTGGTCAAAGAAATCTATATGTTCAGTCGTGGTGAGGTCTCCTGACGCCAACGCAGCCCCCTCCACAGCCTGCAATTTGAAAGGTCCACGTCAACATAAGATTTCCCCTTTACCACCGGCCCGAAGAACTCTAAACGACTCTTCAATTTCCCTATCGGGAAATCTGCACCCACATTAAACTCTCATGGGATCCCCTCTTTTCACTTGGGAGATCAGACTTCGTACCTTCACGAATCCAATGGTCGAGAGTTGGTCTCTCGAATCCCTGAAACCCGAAACATTCAATGCTAACCCTTCGCTTCCCTTTTCGGGATTTCCCTTATCGCGATTTCAGTGATCGCGATGTCGAGAAACTTGTCCCTATGATTCCCGAATCCCGATTTTCCAAAACTCCGACACGCTCGCACAAGTGACCATTGAATGGTCCTTTCGCCCCGTCGACACTTCAGACTTCGCAGTATCGTGAATCCTAATGCAAAGGTTTCGGGACTTTACTTTCCAAGAAACTATGAAACAATAAATGGAGTTTACTCCACGTCAATGGTATGCCACCTGTCCACTTTTTGACTCCTCTGTGGCCCACACAAATCCTTTGGTTGTTGGGACTTCGCATTTCATGATTTCGTGATTCCCGTTGCAAGATTTATGGGACTTCAACCACGAAACCCCGATGCAAGTATATATGTGTAAATCCAACGGCCCTTGTGGCTTGGATCTACGGTCCTACTCCTCGTGAGCTTAGAACCCTTCGACGCTTTCACCGTAACTTCCCTCTTCTTCTCCGTGAGATCTAACGACTCATGGGACTTTGCGGATTCTTTCCAGAGAACTCTGACCATCCATCTCTTCCCTCTGAGAGCTCGTCCTCCTACGGTTCGACGTTACTACACTTTCTTACCAACTTCAAAATACTTGGCCTCTTTGCCTGCCTTCAACGACCCTTGAAAAATTCAAATCTTTCTGAACTTTCCACGACTCTGTGTCCTTTATAAAAACACACTTGCACGCACTCCTTGCGGCAGACTTCCAACCACTTCCAAGTGTTGAAAACCCTTCAACTGGCGCACTCCTTGCAGCAACAGTATCTAAACTATTCTCTTAGGCACGCAATTCTAAGACTTCACTTGTCTTGCGCACTCCTTGCATGGCTCCTGTGCCCGACTGTACTTCTTTGGAAATGAGAACAAAAGCTATCCCTCCTGAGCCTCTAGAGACAAATCTCTGAACCTTTTGTCAACGCACTCCTTGCAGACACTTCAACTGCACTCCTTGCAGGAACTCTTGCTCAGATAGAGAAACAATTGAAACTCATTCCATTATCCTTTCCTCTCAGATTTCAAACATTCAAAAAGAAATCATTCATACATAACATAAAAGCAATTGCATGACAGAAAGAGTAAAACATTCATGAGAATAACATTCAAAGATGCATACACAGAGAATATATGAACACCATGAGTCTGAATCACTGCTTTCCTTGTATTAATTCAGAACTTATGTACATGGAGTCTGCTACACAGCTCTCTGCTTCTCTTCTATGATCTCCTTACACTTCAATAATGTTACAATACACAATGAGGGTGTCTATATCCCGTTTCCCTCTTGCGCTCTAAAACTGTCTAATCTAGAATTGAATTCTATCTACTTTACATTAACTACCATAAATGCATTCTACCTACTAAGGAAGAGAGAAAACCACTCAAGGTCTATTTACATTTTACAAGTGTGCTTCTTCTTAATGACTTCATTTAAGATTGCGCATCAACTTCAAGGTAATTTCAAAATCTGGGTTGGCGCTTGTCCAGCTACCTTTTGCTTCCGCGCTGGCTCACTTGAGATGCCCCTACATCATCTCCTTCCCCTGTAAACTTAGGTAGGTTTTTCATGTAGTTTCCAGGCAGGTCATGCAAGGGTACTGGGAGGACCAGAGGAACATACATGGCAGCTACTTTAGCAAAAATCCTAGGTGGTGGTGGTGGCCCTTGGCCCCCCAATCCTCCTCTTGCAGCCGCCATAGACACTCTAGGAGAGGAAACTGGTACGTTGTATAGAGGGTTTTGGAAGATGTATAGCGAATCTTTAGCTTCTTCTCGAGACGAGAAAGATGAAAAAGGTGGAAACGGGATACAGGGGCTTGGTTCCTCTGAATTGCAAGATATGTAAATAGGGGAACCCACAGGTGTGGAATCTGAGTATATGGTATATTTTTTGAGACTTAGTGAGGTCACAAAATCTAACTGAAGAGTTATGGGAGTATCAATTGATGCGAGATTTACTGAGGGATTTTCACCTTCATTTACGCAGGGGTAGTCGTATGAGTTTCAGATTTAATTTCTGGGAAAGATAAAATTGGGTTTAGGGTTTTGGCCTCAACTATCTTCGTTTCTTCGGAGAGGGTTTTGATGAGAGATTCTTATGAAGTCACCGCTTCGAGTGGGATCTTAGCCTTAGGTTGTGTGTGTCTAAGCTGGTAGACCGCAGTAATTGGTGTGGTCTATTTACCATATGGATTTTTTCTGGTGTTCCTTCGAACGGATGCTAGCTTACTTAAAGTGGAGTCACCAAGTGAATAATAATAAAATAGCCTTTAGAAGGTGTTCACTCTTTGTTCACTATCAAAGAGTAGAAGCTTGAAAATGTCGTTCTCCCAGGGAAAATGATTTCATATCTCCATCCCCAGCAGCGGCGCCAAAAAGATGTTGTTCCAGAGTCTGTACTTAAGGCTATAAGGTACTGAGTCTAGGCATCCAAAAAGAGGGTGAAAGATGTAAAGGAAGAAAACAACTAGGAAAAGAAGCTAAGGTTGATTTCTGAGTTGTCTGGGTCTAGATTCCAATTGTTCCTAAATGTTTATGTCCTGTTCAATCACTTCTCATAAACGTTCAAGTTCGGCCCGGGTAGTAGCAGTTTTCAAAATGGTATCGAAAAGGTTTAAAGAGAGGTTGGTTTTATCTGAGAGACCAGGTTCTAAGTTAGGTTGTCTTGCCACAAGGACAGTCATAAAGGAACTAGGTTTTTATAAAGTATTGGTTGTTGTTTCACCTTTAGATTATAAGAGAAAGAATCCCAAAATTGAATTAATAGTATAACGAAATCAAAGGTTGTTTTTCATAACTGAGTTAAATTTTAAAGCCATGCATGAAGTGAGAGAAAACACAGAGCTGTTGAAAAATGTGAGGCATAAATCAGGGAAGAATCTCACCTTGTGACAGAAGAAGAAAATAAGTAGGAAAAAACTTTAATGAAGCATATGATATAGAAATCTAAACATTTCACAGGTCTTGTACCTGCTGATAGCCGATACAGAGGAAAAGTTGCAAACGATTAGATGGTTGAAATAAATGATAACCACAGTAGAAGTTGTACTAAATTAAAGCTAAACATTCATTAAAGACACCTACGATAAATGATGTGAAATGCGAAATAACAGAAGAAACACATAACGCAGTCTTGACGGAAAAAAGAGTCTTCGATCTCTTGTATTAATTATGGCGAAAGAAATCTTCTCTGATACAATCGGCCAAAAGGAAAAAATACCTTTGTTCTATCTTTCAAAATTATATTTATGCAAGATTAAAACGCTTTGAATTATAATCATTCTTAAAAATTTTGGTTACATATGGAAAATGAAGCGTTTCACTTCCTTGTCTCTTGTCTTCCTCCATGTGGGCAGGTCGTTTTCCTTCATTGTCCTCTGGATCAAAAAATAGGATTGGATAGGCATCTATTACTACTTTCCTCCAGAATTCTTCCCTTTCCGCTGCTCGATACAAATAACGCACCTTTCTACCAATTGGGCTATCATCTTGGAAGGTTCGGCTTGGCTATTCGCCTCGAAAGTGTAGCAATTCTTTGCCAACTGTGGAAATATTTTTCTTACGTCTCGGTCTTCTATGATGATAGACCACAATTGCAAGATTTTTCTTATCAACCATTTATCCACTTGGGCAATATCGACCTGACTTACCTGGGATAATTCAATTTGTCTTTTTTCCCCATTTTCCTTGATATCCAGCAGATGTTTGGCTATGCTAATTTTTCGCAATGTTCCAGCACTACCTTATTTATCGAGATCTAATTTTTTTTTATTTATCAAGCCGAATGTTTCTTCACAAGCATCTCTCATATCTTTAGCTCTTTTTCTACTCTCGTATATATTATGTTCCCATGCCTTCAATAATATATTACCTCTGGTCTTCTCTGGGATAGACAACCTGGAACTGATGGCCACCTCTTCTTTCATTGTTTCTATAACAACTTCTTGGAAAGAAACCCGAGATGTCGTGACTTCTCTTTCTCTCGAGGATATATCTTTTAATGCTTGTTCTATTGTATGAAAATGATACTGTATGGTTTCTACTTTGGCAAGTAGATCCTGTTGAGATACTTCTACCTTCTCTCGTATTTTCGTGGCTTGGGATTGGAATACCGTTATGTCTATGACTTGGCTTTCAAAAGAATTTAATTTAGACTGCAACAGCTTTATTTTCTCCTCCATTTGACTTACCTGTGTTTGGCTTATTTGTACTGACTAATGCATCTGCTCAAGATCGGATTTAAGTCTCTCGATTTCCTATTGATCAGTTACTCTGACTTGTTCGAAACCTTTATTTTCCTCATCCCTGGTATTTTCCTCTGCCATTGCTACCCAAGCCTCCAATTTGTTGATCAAGAGGTTATTTTGTTTCAACCGTGCCTTCAAAGATCCAACTGAATATTGGTTGTCTTTTGCATAAGCCCCCAATGTTCCTGCTACCTCATCGGAGAATTCTTCCTCTTCCAAGGCTTCTCCATCTATTAGGATTTTGTATTTTTTAGCTACTACACCTGATCTTTGGTATGTTTCTTGCTTCGCCATGGCCTTCCTTTTGTTACTGAAGAAGAATTCACTAGGAGGCAACTCTTCTACAATGATAGGTGTCAGGTACTCCTTGAATATCCACTCTGTATCGAGGTTCCCCTTTGTGAATTTTAAGGGAGTGACAGATGCAATGGGGCTACCAATTTCCTTGGTAACTATCTCTGGGTTTCCTTCTTCTTCGTTGGGGATCTCTCCTTCCTGATTTGAGATTTCAGTTTTCTCTATCTTGTCCTGAGTCTCTTGTTTTCTATGGCTCGTTCCCATTGAAATTTTATCTTCTACTTGTTGTGTACCCAGAGGTTGTGAGTTTCTTCCCTATAAAACTTTGGGGAGACAACTTCTCCTATGCTCTTGGAATTTATGAAAATCGTCCATATCATCGGGCATCAGAGCTTGAACCTGGCTTAAACATTCTGAGTAGGACCTCACACCTCGGAAGACTTCATCATGAGGTGAGTCTTCATGTTCATATCTCTTCAGCCCACAACTCACCAAGTGATTACTCACAACCTTATTAGGGTCGTGTTTCTTAAACTCGATGTCTACCAATTTCAGTTCTTCCAAGGCCGTACCCTCCACTTTGGAATGGCCAAAATCCAATAAAGAATATGTACCAATGTGAATGGGGAAGGGTGGTCATACCTTCTTCAATACTCCTTTGAGCTCCTTGCTTATCCCACCGAGCATAATTTTCCTGGTGATCTCGCGACACACTAGCTTGTCTGGTAAGAATAGCGGCAGAGTATATGGGGGGACAGAGGTGCCAAAAACCCTAATATATGAAAACTCTACTTCTATATACCAAT
>ML810761.1:8085-36813 GCA_009831015.1 Picea engelmannii | reverse complement strand
GAGGGAAAAGGGGAACACACCAAGTTCCAGAATCTGTGGTTGGGACCATTTGTAATTTTTGAAAAATTGGGTCCCAGCTCTTTCCGTCTGTATAATTTGGAGGGACAGCTAGACACTTTCCCAGTGAATGGCTTGGCTCTAAAATGTTATTTCACCTGATGATTCCATATTCACCCCTTTGTACATATTTTGTGTGTTTAATTTTCTTTTATGTTCTTTTAATTTTGGTTCTTTTCATTTTGCTTGTTTTTTATTTGTTTTTGAGTAATTATGTATGAGTCAGCGTTTCGTTTGTGGAAGGGAGATCATATTTTTTATCCAAGAGAAACATTTGATGACTCCTCAGAGAACCAATGTTGTAAATGCTTAAACTCAGATCACCAGAAGAAATTTTTTGTTCAAAACAATGTTCCTGGTTTCTTTTTAAAATTACGAGCAGACACGATTATCATTAATAAAACTCTTAACGTTGTCCCTGTTTTTAAGGAAAACAACTCAATTATACATTCCTTTCCTTGAGATGATTTATTAATAGAAATCTATATGTTCAGATCATGATGAAGGTCGTCAAACAAGAAAATAAGTTGTAAAAGATCAAGTTTTGTTTTCGAAATCTAATATTTTGTGCATCACCCCGCTCTCTTGAATATCATAAAGTTTTTGTGAAAATGTAAACAAAATCTAGAGAGTTGAAAGAACTGCAAGGTGTGGGAAGTGTTTCTAAACCCACCAAGACACTGACCAGGTCTGCTGGCAGCAAGCAAATGCATGCATGATGCCAAGGAAACTTCATCGGGGTACTAAACAGGCCTATTGGCAATGAAGCAATGTCGGGTTTAAGAAAATGATCAGGTATGTCTTTTTGGAATTGATTGAAAATAAAGATGTTCTTTATCTTGAATGGATGACTTCTGGACAAGACAGAGGTGCTAGAGTGGGTTAAATGACATCCCTGTCGAGGCTATTGATGCCTACTGGCAGCAGTGGCCCTGTCAATAGTATCGAAGTCGGTTGCCTAAACATTGTCTCACTCGTAATCTAGATTTGATACCATATTGCATTTCTGACAGAAACACATCTGATGCTAGATTGTGTTATTTTCTGAGTTTTGATCAGGATGCTTGACCTATTGTCAACATTTTCTTAAAAATTCACTCTTTCTGATTCACCCTAACATGAATTTTTTGGTGATGCAGAGATAACTGCTTCATCTAGTACATCGCCTTTGTTGGCATCCACACATTATTTTGATATTTAACATGATCGGATGTCGATTGTATTTTTCTGTAGCTTCCATCACCTCAATTTCGTAAACATTTTTGAGAATTTCGAAGTGATTGTTGGATTAAAATCTTTCCTTATTAATTTCTTATGGTTTTCATTTTCATTCGTTTTATTTTAATTCATTATTGCAAGCATGAATTAAACATAAAACTTAGCTTGGTGTTATAATTTTTTATGCCTCAGAAATCTCTTTTTGGAATTGAAATTTAAATCTTATTAAATGGTTGTTAGATCCATTTTTGGTGTTAATATGATTATTATTGTTTCAATGGTTTGATAGTTCATTATCAAATTGCTTTGGTACATGAAAAAAATTGGTTAATTATTTGGTATTCTGTCATTATTTTGATGGTCGCATCAATGTCCATGCTAATGGGTACAAACCTGTTGTACTCGCGTTCTCACCTCACCTAGCTGGATCCGAGCATTAATGAAGCTATTCATTACCTGCATAGGGTTTTGGTACTCTATATCTTTGGCACTCGTCACAAGATATGGTAAGGATTAAAATGAACTCTCTGGCTTTCGCTCCCACTATACGAGTTATGATAACACACAGGGTCTCTTCTTTTCATGTTCCCACTCTCCATTCAGACTTGTTTCTCTTGCTCGCACGATTCGAACCTAAAACTAATCCAAGTAATCATTGTTGCATTCTAGTTATAGTGTTCATGAAACACGTCGTTTTCATAGAGACAAACAGATGTTAGACCTTACTATCCCATGACGATGCTATCGACGACTTAAAGAGTCATGGTTTGGATGCATTTCTTGAGAAATTCTAGGGTTATGATCTTCAGGTGGAAAACGCATTCGCCCAAACCTTTGAGGGTTTCAGAGCTATGATAGGAGACATCCAGTTATATTTGATCGGGGAATTCGTGAGAAAAGCAACAGGACTCCCCTAAAAGGGAGAGAAATGGTTCAAAAATGCCTGAATAGAAGAATTCCAGTGGAGTCTGTTCATGACATCTCATAAAACCACTTGCTGCATCAAAGTTATTCCTATCGCCTTGTTAAAACCTAGATGGCATAGTTTGTTGTTGATTATGAAAAAATTCATTACATGCGAGGGTAGATACAGATTGGTTTTTCTCTACCATATATGTTTGCTCATGAATTTCAGAGGTTTTGATTTAGATATTCCATTTTACTTATTGATGAGCCTCTATAAGATGTTGAAATGATACAAGGGACAGAGTGTCAACTCGAGCCTGTTCCATCATGGGTTGGTTAAAATCTTTTTGATCCATCATTTTTCAAACATAGGTTACAATTTGGAGGTCTTCTTAATGAGGAATTATTTCGTCCAAGCAGATCCTACAACAAACCCTCTTTTGACAGTAAACCCTAACTTAGACAAGCCAATGATTAAACACCAGTTCAGTAATTCAAATAATGGACCAGAGTTTACTGGAAAAAAAATCCTCTAGACAAAGGGACATCATTTAATTCCCCACCTGTAAGTCTTCCTGAGCAAGATACTGATGAATTGAAGGTAAATGACCCTCTTGCGCTTGTGAATGATTCTAGTCTGAACGTTATCGCTAATTATGAAGCCAAGAAGATTTGTAAAGGAACAAAACAACACTGCATAGATTTGGGTTTCAAGAACAAGAAAGCAGGTCACCTAATCTCTAGGAAACTAAGGAACCGAAACGATACTCATCTGAGCGCGATCGATTCGACCGAGATCAATGAGGGTTCAGACCCTGAGATAGAGGATTTTCTAGTTCGTGAAGATCTAGAATTTCTGGATTCCAGGAGGGAAGTTATTTTTGCTACTGAACCTTATGCTTTTGTGACAAATTTTCCACCATGTATTAAAGGTAAAGAAGGGTTCTCCGGTATTAGGCAAGATCTGAAGAAAACATTCAGTAAGACTGATGCACCCTTGGTTGAATGTGCCCTTCATCGATCTGCCATCTCCCCTGTACAATGTGATAGTTGTTTCCATTGGGTCGAGCGTTATTATACCGACATTCCTCTCTACAGGCCCGAAGTAAAACTCTTACTGCTCATAATGATTTATCGAGGCAAGAAAACCTTGATCTCAAGGCGCATGCAGAGAGGAAGACTAAACATATCAAGTGATCCAGAAAAATAGTCATTTCGAATGTGACCAGTGTCAAGGAAATAATAAACTTTGAACTATCTGACCCCTCTTTAGTTAACTTTTAATGGTAAAACATTTTTATTTTTCCTTTCATTTTATTTTTGTTGTCTAATTCGAAATAAGTCAATTTGGAGTTTGATTTCATTTACTAAAATTAAGACTGGCTACAAAATCTTTGATTCTGTAGCCAAGTCTCTTTTAAGAAGAATTAGTTATTTAGAAATTGTCTTTCTAATTTATTAAATTGGTTTGTTATTCTCAGGAATTGGGATATCCTGTTGTTGATTACTTGGAGAAAATATGTTCAGTCATATGCCTAAATGATTAGTAGTTTTTCCTTCTTTTTGTTTTATAGAAACTTTGATTTAATTTTTTAATAAACCAACTCTGTTATGAGTGGTTTTTAATTCATTTTTTTTGTAATAGTACTTGATTTTGGGGGATACAACTCTATTCTATGAGATATGAGTATTTGGATCCCAGGTTACTTTAAATACTGTTCACTTTGTTAGTGAAAGACATATTTTCTTGAAACAGATTATGGACATGTAACTCTCAGAACTGAATGGACAAGTTGTTCACATTTCGGTTTTAGACCAACGTGACATTGTTCCATTTATGTTTTTCCTTTTATATTATGGGATATTAATATGTTACATAGATTTAGCCTCCATAGCATATAATGTTTCATTTTAATCAGTTCATTAAAGTTTGTCTATAATTTGTTGTTTCATATGTATTATATCTGAGATCGTTATTTCACTTTGATATCAATGATTTATACTTGATGTTGATTCGATCTATCATATGAATGCTTCACATTAAAATTTCTTTTAGTTTAAACATTCATCATCATATGGTCCCTAGATCTATATATTTATTTTTCTGTTCTTATATCCTTGTCCCCGAAGATGCTCTTGAGTTTACTTAGGAGATGTTAGCATAAGCTTGTTTTAGGTTTCTCTCACAGGAAAGATAACCAGAAGTTTGGATTGCACAGGGATATAGGCACAGTATGAGATTAATCTCAGGTTAGTGTTATTCGTATTCAATTTTCGTTATTAGTGTATTAGTGAAATGAGACAGTTTAAAATGGTTGTGACTATTATTCTGTTATTGTTCCAAATTATGTTTTATTAGTATCTTTTGAGTTTTTATATTTTAATTTATTAAACAGAAAATCTAAAATATGTGCTTTCTTTATATACTTCATAGAAAATTACAAAAACATTGATTTCGCAAGGCATCCTCCAAAACTTGCAATCTGTAAATATCCTTTTTATAATCACATGTTCATATTTATGTTTATGTTTAGCATTTGTAAATAACTAGATTCGTATACATAGTATTGTAGTTGTAACTTTAGAATAGTTTATTTATTTTCTTTGTTTTAGGACCTTAGTTGGCTAATAGAGCCATTAAACCCATCAGGATAGATCACACCAAACGTCTTGGGTTAATTAGACAACCTTGGACTGGATCTATCCTTCCAGTTGACGGTGTGTCACTTACGCTCATCAACACAAACATCATGACCATTGATTGGAGCCTAATGGTATCCATATTTTGAATGGAGGCAAGTGTTGAGATACAAGGGTTTTTCATATTAATGCTAATGTTTTATGCTTAAAACACTTGATGAATCTTGTTGGCCTATTGCATATTTACACAATTTACTCTTCCAATTATGACTACCACATGTGAATTTGCTTCAACATTATTTTATGGTTGAAATATGGTGTAAAAACATGACGTATATTGATCTAGATATATAGTATTGGAACACTGTGGACTGTGCTAAATGTTGTTATAATATTTCTCTCATGGCATATGGACTGTCTAACACTAATATTTCACACTTTCTTGATATTGATAATAAAATGAGAGGCTCTTGATGGGTATTTATACTTTTCCAGGTACCTCATTTACTTGAATTTAGGGCTGACCTATAACTTCTTTTTTTTAATCATTTGTATCCTTTAATTAATTTTGGGGCCGACTTGTAACTTTGTGTCCTTAGATCCGAGGATTATTTACTTTTTGGGGGGGATTCATCTTTAAGAGGGAATAAATTCTCAACCATGAGGAACCACGTGGAATTCCACCTAGAATTGGAAACGACATGACGAGGACTCTCAATCTATGATGGTTTTGAATGCATTTTGAATGTATTTCATGTTCTTTTTCTTCAATTAACTGCATGCTTCATGATCACGCCTTTGGGGATTCTTACCACTTAACCATATTTCCAAGGTTTCTTGTAGACTTATTCAAAGCATATTCCCTGAGGACCATGATTAAATATACACCATAAGGGGACCACTTTGGAGACTTATGAAAATCATGTGAGTATGATCATTGGGAGTTCTTCATTCACCTTCTCTTCTTCTTATTTTTTTCTCCAAACCTTCTTGTACATGATATCAATGTTGTCCTTCATGGAAGGATTCATCATGCTTCTACAGTCACGAGCTATGTGTCCATATTTTTTTCATTTGTAACATTCATGTTGGTTGTGGAGCCTGATTATCTTCCTGATTTAGAGGTCTTTTACTTTCAGCCGTGTTTATACCCCATGAAGTATTTACACCCCAGAAGTATGTACACTCTTCCACGCGGGGAAGTGTAGAGGGGGGGTACCCCCTCTGCGAGGTCCGGGGGGGCTATCCCCTCGACTGGGGGCAAGCGAGCCCCCAGCGGGGGTTCAGGGGCGAAGCCCCTGAAGGAAAAATTGCCTTGTAAATGTATATTGTAATTTCATTGTAAATATGGACCATTCATTATAAGGTCACATATCTAATGATAGAGATTATGTTAGGGTTTTTTTCCCTAGAAGGAAACCCTCTTTTATGAGGGAAATGTATTACGGCTATGGTGGATGGCGAGTATTGTATTTTGAGATAGGATACTGTGAGAGAAAGAAGAGGAAGTTACAACAGGTTTGTTGTAGGTTGTATCCCTTCATATGCTGGATAATAATAAAGGAAGGACCTGATAATTTCTCTGGTGGGCGTAGCCCACACTAGGTGAACCACATAAATCTATGTCTCTATTGTATTATGTATCTTCTATGTTTTGTTTCCACATTTGTTTTATTTTATTGCTCCACGGTCTTGTTTTTCTAACAATTCAATATTGTAGGGGGGCACATAACATCTCTTTCTTGAACATTTCTTCCATATTCTATGCAATATACAACTTTTTTGTTGGATTACTGAGAGGGGGGGTGAATCAGTAATGAGTAATTTTATTACTTTTAACCACAATATATTCTTCAAAAATAATCACCATTTTATCATGAGCATTCAATATATCATCAATAGTATAATCATAAACAACATCACATCACAATAGATACACAATATACCAATATTTACATGGAAACCTGAATTGGAGAAAACCACAGAATGTTTTTATTAAATATATCAAAAGAGTACATTCATTGGAAGCACAAACTTCTTTATTCTCCAGCTACAACTAGAAGGAGGATTGAACCCCATATTCTCAGGCTCCAACCTGAAGGAAGCTACAACTCTCTGAATTCTCTAGCTCCAACCAAAAGGATGATACAACCCACTGAGTTATCCCGCTCCAACCGGAAGATGGCTACAACCACCTATCATTTCTCCACCCTATTTCCCTGAAATATAAGTGTAGACCAATTTTCACTACCACAATCACTGCCACTGTAACTCTCACTCTCACTGTCACTGTCACTGTCACTCTCACAGTCACTGTCACATCAACTTGTAACCTGTCAACCTGTCATTGTATCCAACCTATGTGAATGTACCATACCATGCATCAACTATGTGCCAACATGTGAAATATAACATGCATCAATTATGAACCATAACATCAACCATGAATACAACTTCTACCATATACCATAGCATTAATCATGTATATAAATGTACCATATCATCAATGAAGTATCTCACAGAACCAATACATGTCCCTCATGCATATGCCACCATACAACATGAACTCAAGGATATGAACTATAAAAACCATGTCATATACTGAACTAGATATAAGAGTGCTCCTTAATCATCCAAGAAACCAAGATATACCATATCCAAATGCCAAACCAACCAAACGAAGTATGCCTCAAGCATACACCATATCATGAAAAAAGGTAACCATAAAAACAAGTATACAACCATACCAATACCTTTGTAGATGACCTAAAATTTTGAGATGTTGACCTGTAAAATTCCTTTAGGCTTTAGGGACCTGGTACCAACATTTACCCAATCATTCATGAGCCTTTTTACATATACGCTACTTTCTCTTCTACTGCCCGCATATATACACACATTTCTCCATTGTATCTCGCGTATATGCTCTCCCTTTTTTACCTGTAACCCATGTATACCTCATAAACTAGGGTTTGTTGCAACTCTAAAACTTCCACCTTTGACCTTCCTTTGCTACCTCAGAAAATGTCGTAACCTTAGCAAAAATATCACTATTTCACAAGATAGATAATCAATGAATGAGTGTGTGAATGTACTTGTGAATGACTCCTTGAGGTATATTTATACTTGTGATACATAACTCATCTCCTTAATTTAGGGATTCTAGAGTTTTCTTGTTACAACAAATTTACCCTTTCATTAAAGACTTGTAACCAACTAGAGGATTATTGAACACTTCTTTGGGGCTTACAACTTCACAAAGTCATATATTCCTAACTGTGAGGAACTACGTGGTGTTCCACATATCATCGGAAATGGAATGATGAGTACTATCCATATACGAGGGTATTTCATGCATTTATTTTTTCCGTCATGTCCATTTTCCTCATTAAACTTAGGGTACCAAAACCACATTGTCAAGTCTTGTTCAAGGGTTGACATCAACAACAAAAAAATTATCAACAATATCCCCCTATGGAATTGATGGAAACACTTAGGCATGACAATAATTAAGCCCATGCTCCCCCTATGATCATTTATCCCCATGTCTACATGCTTCTCTCTCTCTTTATCCATGACTTTCTCTATATCTCCCCCTTTGACATCAATGGAAAAGGGTAATCTTCCTCTTGGGGTTTCTCCCGCTATATACGGGCCTTTTTTTGTCTCTACTACCCTTTCTCTTCATGGTGATTCCTTGTGTAACTCTCTTATGTATATGTAAATCATTCAAAAGGTTCTTTACTTGAAATTTTTCAAGACTTTTGTTTCTCTTCCCCTGTCCTGTTAAGCTTGATGTCACTTGAATCACTATGGGGAAGAAAATACTCCTAGATTGATGTCGTGTGAATCACTATGGGGAAGAAACTACTCCAAGCTTGTGTCACAGATATTCAAAAGTTTCCCTTGCAAGCAGTTTGGTGAAGATATCTACAATCTGCTCTCTTGTCCCAACATACTCTAGTTCGATGTTCTTCTTTGTATCGTATTCTCATAGAAAGTGATACTTGATCGAAGTGTGCTTCATTTTAGAATGCATCATTGGATTCTTGGATATACTAATGGAATTGTTGTTGTCACAAAGTATTGAAATGGGCTCATCACACTTTATCTGTATATCCTGTAAGTTCTACTTCATCTAAAGAACCTGAGTACAACAAGTTGTTGCTTCAATGTATTCTTCTTCTACTATAGACAAGGATACTGATAATTGTTTCTTTCTTAACCATGATACCAGAAACTCACCCAAGTAGAAAGCTTCTCCACTTCTACTTCTTTTATGATCAATGCAACCTTCCCAATCTACATCTGTGTAGGAGACAAGAGATAGATCCTTCCCTTTTAGATACCATAATACAAACTCTTAGGTAAATTTCAAGTATCTAAATATCCTCTTTACTGCCATAACATGTGGTTCCTTTGTTGTTGCTTTAAACCTTGAAATCTGTCCAAATTATTGCATCACATCCGGTCTAGAGTTTGTTACATAGAGTAAGTCAGCAATCATCGATCTATAATATCTTTGATCTTCTTCCTTAGAATCATCATCCTTACTGAACTTACAACAAGTCTGCATAGGAGTATTGATTGGTTTGAAATATGTCATTCCAAACTTCTTCAACATTTCTATGATATACTTGGTTTGAGAGATAAATATACCTTTGTTTCTCTGACATATCTGGAGACCCAAAAATAAAGACAAATTTCCAAGTAAATACATCTCAAATTAATTATGCATGTCTTTAGAAAATTCTTGACTCATCTTGCCATCATCACTTCCGAAGATAATATCATAAACATAAACTTCAATTATCATGATACTATATTGATTCACATTTATGTAGATATTGGTGTCTTCATTTCCTTTCTTGAACCCTTGTTGTTGTAGGTATCTATATAGTATTGAATACCATGCTCTAGGGGCATACTTGAGTCCATATAACGCTTTCATTAGCTTGCAAACATAATCTTCCTTTTCTGATAACCTAAAACCTTCAGGTTTTTCGATGTAGACTTCTTCTTATAATTCTCCATTTAGAAATACTCACTTTACATCCATCTGATAGACCTTGATTCTCTTTGAAAAAGCATAGGCTAAGATCAATCTGATTGCTTCCATCCTGTAAACTGGGAAAAAGTTTCTTCAAAATCTATACCTTCAACTTGAAAGTATCCTTTGCATACTAAACTTGCTTTCTTCCTAGTAACTTGTCCATCTTCATTCAACTTGTTTTTGAAGACCCACTTTGTACCAATGAAGTTATTTTTCTTTGGCCTTGGAACCAATTCCCATGTGTCATTATTCTTTATATAATCTAATTCTTCATCCATAAATTTGATCCAGTGTTCATCCTTTTTGGTTTCTTCCAAACTTCTCGGCTCAATAGTAGATAGTAGTGCTAAATGTTGTTGTTCTGGTGAGAAGATTCTTCTTCTGGTTTCAACTCCTGCATCTTTATTTCCAATGATCTATTCTGATGGATGATTTTTCTGCACTCGTCTACTAGGTGTATTTGGAGGTACTTGAATATCCTAATGTTCTTTCTCTACTTATGGCTACTTTCTTCTTCGCTTGATTCTTCATCTACTTCTTCTTCTTTCAAATCTTCTTTGTGATCATGTTCAACAAATTATTTGCTAATTTATTTTATCTTTCATTAGTCTGTCTCATCAATTGTCACATTGATTCTTTCTACTATTTTATTGAGTCTTATATTGAAGTATTTGTATGCTTTCCTTTTTCTTGACTACCCAACCAGTATGCCTTTATCAACTCAAGAATCAAATTTTCCAATTATTCCATCTTCTCTTTTGATGTAGAATTTGATTCTGAAAACTCTGAAGTGCTTCACATTTGTTGGTATTCTTTTCCATAGGTTGTATGGAGTCTTATCACTATTATTTATGAGCATCCCTCTATTCTGAATCTGAATTTTTGTATGCACATATTGTACCCAAAAAACGTCTATCAACTTGGAATCCATTAACATGGTTCTGGCCATTTCTTGTATTGTTATGTTCTTCCTTTCAACAAATCCATTTTGTTGAGGTGTCCTGGCTACTAATAATTTCCACTTTATCCCATGTTCACTGCAGAATTCTATGAAATCCTTCGAATTAAATTCTCCTCCATTGTTTTATCTCAAGCACTTGATTTTCAAATCTGTCTCAGTTTGAACCATCTCTTTGTATGTCTTGAATTTTTCGAATGCTTCTATTTTCTTCTTGAGAAATAAAACTGCAGTCATTCTTGTGTAGTCATCAGCCAATAATATGAAGTAAAATTCAACTTTCTATCCCTTCATTCTTATTGGTCCAACTAGATCAGTATGTACAATCTCCGGTGGTTTTTTTGTGGAGTACCCCTTTGATTTGAACTTGGTATTGGTTTATTTTCCCTGTAGACAATGCTTGCATAGAATATTTGTTGGCTTTGAGATCTTGGAAATTTCAATTATTGCTTCCCTTTTATTGAATTTGACAATATTATCAAAATTTATGTGACCCATTCTTTTGTTCCAAAGCCAACTTTCATCATCCTTTCCTAAGAAACATCTTTCCTTTCTGATTTCATTTAGAACATATATGTCGCTTGGAGTTCTTACAGTTGTATACACCAACTTGCATGATTCTAGTTTCCTTATCTCGTACTTCTTTGAGTCAAACACAAGTCTGTGTCCTTGATCAGACATTTTAATTACACTTATCATATTGTGCTTCATGTCTTCAACTAGTAAAACATTTTTTGTCGTGGCATCGTTACTTTCGAGCTTGATTTTTCCTTTTTGCAATTATTCTGGTTGAGTTGTCATTCCCAAATGAAAATGATCCATCTCTTTCCTTATTCAATGTTAGAAACATGTATTTATCACATGTCATATTATTTGAGCATCTTCTATCAACATACAATCCACATTTCTTGTGTTGAGATTGTAGGGCAAGGTTGCATTCTTCAGTTTTAAAGTGATCCTTCTTTCTTATCCATATCATTTGTGGCTCTTTCTTATTATTGTTGATATTTTTCTTTTGTTGCCTTGGAGGAATAGTGAGTCTTCAATCTTTAACCATATGTCCAAAGTTATTGCACTTATATCATTCTACCTCATCACCAAATATGTTGTAGTTTATGTTTTGATATTCATGAGATCTTCTTGGATAACTATTTCTTATATGGCCTTTGTAGTTGCTTCTATTCTTGGTATTGGCTCTACAATTCATAGCTTTGTGCCCAAAATTATTACATGAATAACATAAACCAAGAAAAATAGTTTGATACCTAGGAGTGGAAGATCTTTTTAATGGTGATACTCTTCTAAATCCTTCTTATTCTTGAGGTATTTCTATAGATGGCTTCTACCGATATTGACTTATGAATCTTATAGATGGTGAAGTTTCTATGTAATATTCTTCTTGAATATTATTTTATTCTTTTTTCTTAGAGGGACCTCTAACAGATTCTACATAGATTATTGGTTCTTCTTTCTCTGTTGTTTTGGAGCTTGAACCTTTCTCTATCTGTGTATGGTTGTATCCTAATCCAGATCTATCATAGTAAGGTATTTGACTATTAATGATATAATCCAATATCCTTGTGTTGTTTTGTTGCATGTCCTTCTTCTAAATATTTTTTCTTAGAGTGACTATCTTTGCTTCTAAGCCTTTAATGATACTCTCCTTTTCATCTAGTTTTCCTCTGAGTACTTCTTCAATTATTTTGTCTTCTTCCACCTAAATTTTTAGCTTTGTGATTGTATGTTCAAAGTATTTGGAGTTGGAGTTATGAGATCCTTCTTTCTTCGTCAGTTCTTCCTGGAGTGACTTGTTTTTCCTTTTTTCAACCCATGGAGCTTCTATGGCACTAATCAATTCTTCTATGTAATCAKCTTCTGCCTCTTCGCATTCTTMTTCAGATCCTTCTTTGTGAGAGTCTTCTATTTCCATAAAAATTACTCTCTCTGTATCATTGTTGGTGTCTTCATCTTTTTCTGATGATTAACTATCTTCCTTGGTGTAGATACTTTTCTTAAAAAAAATATTTTTGTTTCCTCTACCCTTTTGGATTTTCTTTTTCTTTTTAGAGTCATATTCTTAATTATTTTCCTTATTCTTATAGGGACATTTAGAAGAGAAATGACCAACACCGTCACAATTAAAACATTTCAATGGAAGCATACCTTTGTATTTGTCAGTTGCTCTATTAAAATTTCTTACAAAGTTTTCAACCTCTTCATCTTCCTCTGAATCATCGTTGCAACTACAATCTGATTTGGGCTTTTGTTTGTCTTTGTTCTTTGATTTATTGGATGCTTTTAATGTTGCTTATTTTGTGTCTGACTTATCTTTCTCTATCCTCATCTCATAGGCAGTGAATATTCTTTGTAACTCATCCATGTTCATTGTAGTTAGGCCCACTCTTTCTTCTAGAGCTGAAATCTTTGAATCAAATCTCATTGGTAGAGATCTTAATACCTTTTTAACGACAACTAGTTTCTTTATTTCATCTCCCAAAACTTTGATACTGTTAACTATTTCATTGACTCATAGAAAGTAATCCTCTATGTTTTCATCTTCATTCATCTTTAATTGTTCGAACTTGGCTCTAAAAATCTGAATTTTGTCTTTGTTAAGCCTCTCGTCTCCTTCGTATATATTTTTCAGTTTGTCCAACATTTATTTTATGTATTCATAGTTCATAATATTGGTATGTATTGATAGAGTCAACCCATTCTCAATAGTGTTTCTAGCCCTTGAATCATTTTCTTCAAGTTTCTTTCCATATCTATCCATTGGGGGAGTGGTTGGTGCTTTGAATCCATATACTATTGGTCGCCAACCATCGTATCCTTGTGATCGTATATACATCTTCAATATTTTTCCCCATAAAGCATAGTTCTCTCCATAAAACTATGCTACTCCAATATTAGTGTAATTCATGATCTCCTTCTAGTGGTTACACTGCTTCTTGAAGGACCTGGTCTAATACCAATTATTGGATTACTGATAGGGGGGAGTGAATCAGTAATGAGAAATTTTATTACTTTTAACCACAATATATTCTTCAACAATATTCACCATTTTATCATGAGAATTCAATATGTCCTCACTAGTATAATCATAAACAAGATAATATCAAAATAGATACACACTACACTAGTATTTACGTGGAAACCCAAATGGGATAAAGCCACAAAATGAGTTTCTTATATATATCAAAAGAATACATTCATTAGAAGCACCAACTTCATGATTATCCATCTACAAATGGAAGGAGGCTCCAACCCCTTATTCTCAGGCTCCAACCTAAAGGAAGCTACAACTCCCTGAATTCTATGGCTCTAACCAGAAGGAGGCCACAACCCCCTAAGTTCTCCATCTCCAACCAAAAGGTGGCTACAACCACCTATCCTTGCCTCGTCCTGCTGCCATGAAATATAAGTGTATACCAACTTTCACTACCACAATCACTTCCACTATCATTGCCACTGCACTATCACTGTCACTATCACTGTCACTATCAATGCCACTTTCACATCAACCTATAACATGTCAACCTATCATTGTATCCAACCTATTTCCATGTACCATACCATGCATCAATTGTGTACCAATGTGTGAACTATAACATGCATCAATCATAAACCATAACATCAACCATGAATACAACTTGTACCATATACCATAGCTTTAATCATGTATAGACTTGTACCATATCGTCAATGAAGTATATCATGGAACCAATACATGTGCCTCATGCATATGCCACCATACACCATGAACTCAAGGATATGAACTATAAAAAACATTTCATATATTGAACAAGATATAAGAGTGCTCCTCACTCTCCCAAGCAACCAAGATATTTCATATCCAAATATGAAACCAACCATACCAAGTATTCCTCAAGAATACACTATATCATGACAAAAGGTAACCATCAAAACAAGTATACAACCATACCAATACCTTTGTAGCTGCCTTGAAACTCTGAGATGTTGACCTGTAAACTTCCTTCAAACTTGAGGGACATGGTATCAACATTTACTCAATCATTCATGAGCCTTTTTACAAATATTATAATTTCTCTTCTACTACCCATGTATATATGTTCTTTTCTCCACTGTAGCCCATGTACATACTCTCACCTTATGACCTATAGCCTGCGTATATCTCATAAACTAGGGTTTGTTGCAACTCCAAAACTTTCTCCTTTGACCTTCCTTTTCTACCTCAGAAAATGTCATCACAAACTTAACAAAACGATCACTAGTTCACAAGATAGATAATCAATGAATGAATGTGTGAGTGTACTTGTGAATGAATCCTTAAGGAATATTGATACTTCTGCTAGGTAAATCCTCTCCTTAATTTACAGATTCTAGAGATTTCTTGTTACAACAAATTTACCCTTTTATTAAATACTTGTAACCAACTAGGGGCTTCTTGACCACTTATTTAGAGCTTATAACTTCACAAAGTCATATCTCCCTAACTGTGAGGAACTACGTGGAATTCCACATATCATTGGAAATGGCACAATAAGTATTAACCATATATGAGGGTATTTCTTGCATTTATTTTTTCCTTCATGTCCATGTTCCTCATTCAAATTTGGGTACCAAAACCACACCGTGGGGGATTCTTCAAGGGTTAAAATCAATGAAAACCAAATTATCAACATTTATGTCCAAAGTTATTACAAGTAAAACAATAACCAGGAAAGAAAATTTGATACCAGGGAGTAAATGATCTTTGTGATATAGTTATTTTGAATTCATGCCTTAGCTGATCATGATATTCTCTTTTGTTATTTCCTTCACAATGATTGAATATTTTTTTATGTCTGGAGGTAGAAAGTATTTTTTGATATACACCTCTTCTGCATTCATTCCTCTCTAAAGCTTGTTGACCATGATCCCTTCCTTTGAGAATGTTTGCATAATTCTTAGCCTTCTCTTCATTCTTCCTTTCTAGAAACCTGGAACACTTCTCTTCAAATTTATTTGTTGTCAGTGTGTAGTTTCCTCTCTCTTCAATGCTCTTGTTGGTTTTGGCATTTGCATCTTCTTCACATGATTTCTCACCAATGTATCCAAAAGTTTATTTATCAAATGGTGACCTTTGACAGTTGAGAATTCCTTTTAGTACTTGAGAGGTCTTCAAGCTCTTGTTGATCTTGTTAACTTCAACCCTTAATGAGATGACTTCTTATTCAATATTGTCACTATCTCTTTCTTTCTTCATCATTTAGATCGTCATTACTTCTTCCATTCTATTTTCTTCTTCAAGTTGGGTTTTCAAGGAGATGATTTGTTCTTCAAATATTCTTTCTTGTTGACTAAATTTTGCTTCAATATTTTTTAAGTCCTCGTATGTTTCCTTAATATGACTTGTCAAAATATCTTCTCTCTTTTATGCTTCCTTTACCTTGATTTTTAAGCAACTTCTTCTTATGCCTTTTCAAGTTCTTTTATTTTTAATACTATTTCAACTTCCAAACACTCATTTATTTTCTTCTTTTATTTCAACTGATCGTTCATTGTTTCTTCAGTCACTTTGGATTCTTACAACTGAACCTTTATATTTATGATAATCTGTTGGACTTTTTCAAAAAAAAAATTAGGGTTTTGAGATCCCTCCTTTATCTTGATCAATTCTTCCTTAAGGAACTTGTTTTTCTTCCTTTCCCTTTTTAGTGCACTTAAAGAACTGATCAGTTCTTCCTCAAGATCCACTTTTCCTTATTCATAATATTCGTCATCATTTCAAAGGGTTCATTTCTTTATTTCTAGGGCACACAAGAGTTATGTGTTATGATCTACCATACCATCACCAATTTCTTCTTCTCGATCTCTCTGACATGATGAGATTCGTTATTCTTATTCTATCTCAACATCTTCTTTATATTGATCAACATGCTCTGGCTTTGTCATTATAAGAAGAGATTCCATAGAGTAGAGATTATGTAATTTATCCAAAATCTCTTTGGATGATGAGAATTGTCTCACTTTGAATTTTACCAAATCAGATAATCCATCCAAGATGGAATCCATTGTTATTTTGTGGTTCCTTTTTAATTCCTTCTTTGTTGTAGTCTTCGAAGGTTTCTTTGGGGCAGTGTACCCTAAAAAAGCTGAGTTCAAAATATCAAACCCATGTGATTGTAAAATTACTTTTATTATTGAGCTCCATATCTCATAATTCTGACCATAAAACACTGGTGTTCCATTATTAGTGAAATCCATGATCCACCTTCCAATGGTTAGGCTATTTCTGAAGGACTGACTCTGATACAAATTGTTTGAATATTCACCAATACTAGGAAGGAGGGGGATGAATCAATATTGATCACTTTTTACCATTTTTAACCCTAACATGTAAGCATTCACTTATTAATGATTTATCATTTATGATTACATTCAAGATATCATAAACATATAACCACAGATACATAGTATAGAAGAATTTTACATGGAAACCCAAATGGGAGAAAACCAAGAAACACTTTTTGATATATATATTGAATATTGCATCCACGAGAAGCACCAACTTCCAAGATTCTCTAGTACCAACTGGAAGGAGTCACCAACCCCCTTTTTATAGGCTCCAACCTAAAGGAAGCTCCAAATCTCTAGATTCTCCAGCTTGAACTAGAAGGAGGCTCCAACCCCCTTTTTACAGGCTTCAACCTAAAGGAAGCTAAAACTCCCTAAATTCTCTAGCTCCAACTGGAAGGAGTTTCCAACCCCCTAGTTTATATTATCCAACCTAAAGGAAGATCCAAATCCCTATATTATCTAGCTCCAACTGGAAGGAGGCTCCAACCCCCTAGTTTACAGACTCCAACCTGAAGGAATATCCAACTCGCACGATTCTCTAGATCCAATTGGAAGGAGGATCCAATGCCTTTTCCTTGCCCCTTCCTTCCTCCCAAAAATATAAATGAGAGAATCAACCTTTCACTGATACTGACACATCATTATCATCAAAATTGGTTCAACCAAACAATCACATAAATCTTATGCCAAGATCTCCAGGAATATCCCCCAAATCATATGCTCAAAATCACGATGATATGCATCAAACCATGTGCGAAGATATGCCTCAAGAATGTGCCAAGACCTCCAATATATCCTTCATATGCCAAAATCTCCAAGAAATGCCTCAAGCATGTTCCATAACATCCAACATATGCCTCAAAGCATATACCAAATATCTCCAAGATATGTCTCAATCATGTGCCAAAAAAAACCTCCAAGATATTCCTTAAAGCATATACCAAAACCTTTCATTATGTAAACAACCTAGTGCATCAAATCACAGATCATCAAACCTTCCTCTTCTTTAGTGTCAACAAGAGGGTAACTTCTTCAAACATTTCCTCAAACCACACGATTCCACTTCTTCAATTGTGCCAAGAGGTGTCACACTTTCTTGATCTTGATAATAAAATGAGAGGTTCTTTATGGGTATTTATACTTTTCCAACTAAATCCTTTACTTGACTTTAGGGTCGACCTATAAATTCTTGTTTGTAACCATTTTTATCCTTTAATTAATTTTGGGTCTAACTTGTAAATTATTGTCCTTAGATCTGGGGTTTCTTCACTTGTGTTTGGGGATTCATATTTAAGAGGGCATAAATTCTCAACCATGAGGAACCACATGGAATCCCACTATTGGCACAGGGGAAGACCTAGGGTTCAACTCAAATAGCGTACCAAAAAACCCTAACTATTGTCCCTTTTGGAAACACCTGCAAAGCAGATGAAGTCTCACCCAAAGTAGCAATAAGGGGGTTGCAGGACACAGGTGGCTACAACCAGAGGAAATGCAAAGTGAATCCATAACAACAACACAATATAACACAAATATTCCTTAACAATATTACACGTAGCTTGCGAAGTTATCTTATACCTTTTATCTTTCATAGGGAAAACAACCATGCAATAACAATATAATAGATAGAAAATAACACAACATCAACCAAAAAGAACAACAATATTTATGTGGTTCACCCTTTCCCTAGGGATACGTCCACAGAACTATATTTCTTGATATATTAGATGAAATCATACAGTTCTATCTGTGCACTTAGCTGCAGATCTATCTCTCTTTCTCTCTTTATCTCCCATCCCTGCGCACCCAGCTACAGGGTTGATCTTCACACCCAGCTGAAGATCCAGAATATAGATGCTCTTACAACAAAACACTTCTATATCAATATTGCTCTCATCAAAAATAACATTAACAACCCTCTCAACTCTTCTAGACCTTTATTCATACATTACATGACTCTTGTACAACCTTATACCGAAGTCTAGGTTTCAAAACCCTAGATCCAAAACCCTAGGTCCACATGACCCGCGTTTTCAAGGCTTCATCGGCATGTCCTTCCTTCTTTTTTGTGAGGTGCTACAAAGAAACTGTTGGTGTCTTCTTCCACTTGCTGAGTTGTCCAAGATCCATATTCTTTGATGATTTATATTCCTTGATCTTCTCTTTCAAAGACTTTATTTTCCTTACTTCATTCCTTCTTTTCTGCTTCTTTAACCACTTCAACCCTTCCTCAGTTTATGTGCCTTCCACGCACTTCACACTTTGTCTTTCTTCTTCCTTAATATTCACTTTCTTCCTTAATACATAACCAAGGTCCAACACCCACCTATCATTGGAAACAACATGACGAGGACTATCAATCTATGATGGTTATTAATGAATTTGCAATTTCCTTCATGTTTGTTTTCTTCAATTAACTTTGGGATTCATGACCACGTCTCTGGTGATTCTTACCAATTAACCATATTTCCAAATCTTATTGTATACTTATTTGAATAATCTTCCCATGAGGGCCATCCTTAAAGTTATTCCATAAGGGGACCACTTTGGAGACTTATTCAAATACACCCATCACTTCTAGAGGATTCTGGATTTCTTCTAGGGTTGACATCAATGACAACCAATTTTTCAATAGATACATATCTTTCCAAGGATATACTGCATATTTTTTCCTAGTTAGACACCTACTTTCAAATTATGTAAGTCATATTGATGAATTTGGACAAATGTTTAGTTGAGCATTTTTTTATTCTTCCAACCATGGGTGGAATGTTCATAGGTTTCTAGAATGGTTAACAATTCTCTCCATGGGGGTCAAGCCAAGAAAATTATTTTGAAATTTCTTGAAATGAAATTACACTTAATAAATAGGGGAAATTGTTGTAGATAAGTCATCTACTTGGATTGGTGCCTATTTTTTAATTTTCTCTATGTTTTCATAAAATGCATAGTTTATGGTTCAAATGTATAATGATGTCCTTGCCCAAGATGTAGTGTTGTCATTTTTTGACATGTACAATCACATAGATATCATAGCAACCCATATATTTATATGTATTAAGTAACAACCCTAAAAATCGCTTAAGGACATACTTCCAAGTCATGCTTTGTGAGAAATGATTTTAACTTTATATTTGGAGCACTATTCACAACACTCATCGTTATTTATTTATTTTCTCACTATATGATATCCATATCAAGAATTAGAATTTGGAACATGCTCTTTAGTCTTTTGTACTATGATGATTAGAAAATTCTTAGAATTTGGAGAACACTCTTACATTCCTTAGATCTTAGGCACCATCTATCCTTATCCTACATATACATTGATCTGATAACCAAATATGGTTTTTCACTACTAGACAACTACTTTTGGCAAGTTGAGTAATTCATAAATATGAGTAATTAAACAAGAAGTTTATCTTGGTTGATGTGTTGGTTTCAGAGTCTACAGCTGGAAATAAAATCTTCTTGAAGGTTAGGCATTGGAGTACTTGTGATATGTCAGGTTCATCCAATTATGGTTTGATTATGCATGGGATTACTAGTTGCATGTAAAGAGCATTTAATGAAAATTAAAACTACATTAAACTATGAAATAATTACATGGGACAGGATGTCAATTTAGGTTAGCATTAAATGTATGCTAGATTTCAACATTACAAACATTCTTTTACTTTCTAGCAATTTTGGACGATATTTAAAACGTCAATATACTAATTAGGAATGCATCAAAATGAAATTGGAGATGGGAATGTATTTAGTTATAAAGTAGTATCCCTTACATATTTCCATATAGCTCTTTTGAATGATATTTTATACTTATGCAAGTAAGGGATCCTCGAACATTCACAAAATATTGCAAATATATCTACAAGAGGCACATACATCATTGTTAATAGAGTTGCCTTCAATAGATGATGTCAGACCTTCATGAAAAACTGATTTATTATCATGTATTGATCACATTGGTAATAGAGATATGTAATCACCCATAAGTTCAAGGTCATTTTAAAAAGAGGATAGTTTTTTAAACAACTTCAAAATCCTCAAATATCCTTGAGCTTTTGGGCCGCATGTGGGTCAAGATTGTTGGCAACGAAAAACCTAATTTTTGTAACATCAACGATGCAGATATGAAATTGCAGGAAAAACTTTGTGAAATGGAACAATAAAGCCAACTATCAAACCCCATTGTTGTTAAAAAGAGGAATATTGATAACCTAGAAGGTGGAAAATCTTAGGCGTTGATTGATCAAGTAACAAATAATAATTATGAAAACCTAGAGGTTAGACACCTTGATTCACATGGAGGAGACAATGATCATGGTATTTATAAGTATACAGGATCCCTGAGAGTTGAAGAAGCAAAACTTGGACAAATTTTTGAGGTTTAGATGGAAAAGTTTGACCACCCTTTCTGGCTAGAAAAATAGTATAACAAAGAACTGGAGTAGGGTAATCATAAATATTATATGGTGTGTTATGATGACAGGTTGAGATGATAAGGTGATTCATACAATTTTGGTGGCATTGTTTCTCCTCTAATCAAATCCTCATTGGTTGTTTCTCTTTGGTAGGTCATTATCTTCACAAATCACGTGAGTCGGTTGTCTCTTGTTGTTGGGAATGAAAGGGCCAGTTGTCTCTTGGTGTTTATTGTCAGGATTGATGAGATCGAAGAGAAACAGGGGTTGGGCTCTCCACAGGAAGGATTTTTTTCTATCGGTTTGTAGTATAGGGGTCTAGCCACTCTCCACGAGGAGAGTTTTGGTTTTTGTTTGTTTTATTTTGTTATATATAATTAATATACTTATATATTATATAATATATAATATATTAATTATGTAATATATAATTAATATATTATATAACTAAAAAAAAGTATGATTACCCATTGAAAAATTTTGGTCATTCCTCTACTCCTATACAATGAGGTGAGTGGGGTATTGACCATCAGTATGATGAAGAGGATAAGAAAGCTAAGAGGAATGAGAGTTGAAAGAACCACCGTGAATGGAAAATATCTCTAAAGTGACTCCACATGTGTCATATGTGGCTTGGATTATGTGAATTTAAAAATTGAGGCTAGGATTTATCTGCTCCCCCTTTTTCCATTAAATTGAGAGAGCATGGGTAAATTGAGCCTCCTCGAATTTTGAGATGGGTGGGATAACGACCTCATATATGATCAATTCTTGTTGAAACGCCCCTATCATGGATGTTGGAAATCATGCATGTTGCGGACCTTCACATTTAATGTGACCATGGTGGATCCTTCATTAAGGAGGTGTTGGAATCTATGCTTCCTATTATAAAATCACCTTACTTGACACTTGAGAGGGAGCTACGAATTATGGTAGTCGACCAAAATGGAGTACTAATGAACAAAGACCTTGGGAAAATGGGAGTTATCATTTTCCACATTGATTACTTAGTTCCATGTTATGTGAATAGGTATATCGGACAATGATCCCATGAATTAGGGTTCAATTATATTCATAATCCTATATTTACATAATCTTATAAATCTACCCTTATAATGTTATAACCCTATACCCATAACTCATTTAAATCCTAATGAATAATCCATGTAACTCCTAACTTATAAAATAGTTATAAACAATGTCGATGACAAAGATGATGATGACCATGATGATGATGATGTTGATGATGACAACTGTGATAATGATGACGACGATGATGGTGATGGTGAAAATGACGATGATGACGACGATGATGATGATGACGATGAAGATGACAATGATGATGATGATGATGACGTTGATGATGATGATGAAAATAATGATGACGATGATGATGATGATGACGACGATGACATCAATGATGATGATTAAAATGGAAATGACGATGATGATGTGATGATTATGATTATGATGATGATAATGATGATGATGATGACAATGATAATGATGATGACGATGACGATGATGATGACAAACATAATGACCAAGATGATGACGATGATCATGCTTACGACGACGACGAAAATGATAATGATAACGAATACAATGACAATGAAAATATTGATGATGATGATGATGACGATAATGATGAGGAGTAGGATGTCGAAAATGTTTATTATGATGACTGTGACAACGCCAACATTAATTATGTTGAAAACAATGATGACGATGATGACGATGATGACAATGATGATGATGACTATGATGAAAATGGAAATGACAACAATGATGACTGTGATTACAATGAAAATGATGATGATGAGGAGGAGGAGGAGTAGGGCACTGACAATGTTAAATATTGGTGGTGACAACGATGATGAGGACAATGATCATGATGACGATGATCATGATCATGAAATGACAATGACAACAATGATCATGATGATGACTACGATGAAAATGAAAATATTGATGAATATGACGATGATGATGATGATGAGGAGTAGGATGTCGACAATGTTGATTACAATGACCGTGAAAATGAAAATGTTAATTATGATGAAAAAAATGACGATGATGACGACAATGGCGATGAAAATGACAACGATGATGATGACAATTGATATGATCATGATGAGGAGTAGGATATTGGCAATGTTGATTACGATGACAATGAAAACAACAATGTTAATTATGTTGAAAACAATGACGATGATGACAATGATGATGAAGATGACAATGACAATGATGATGAATGTGATGGCAATGAAAATGATGATGATGATGAGGAATAGGATGTCGACACTGTTAAATACTGGTGGTGACAATGACAATGAGGAAAATGATCATGATGACGATGACGATGATCATCATCATGATGATGATGAAGACGACGATAGTGATAATGATGACGACTACGATGATAATGAAAATATTGATGACAACGATGATGACGATGATGATGAGGAGTAGGAATTTGACAATGTTGATTACAATTATAGTGATAATGACAATGTTAATTATGCTAAAAAAAAGGATGACAACGATGATGAGGATGATGACAATGACAACGATGATGATGACAATGGAGATCACGATGAATATGAGGAGTAGGACATCGACAATATTTCTTATTGGTGGTAACAATGATGATAAGGACAATGATCACAATGATGATGATCATGATTATTGTTGGAAGTAGGACAAAGAAGAAAGAAAGGCTATTTTTGGAAAGAAGGCATGCACAAGGAAAGCGACAGCTGGAAGGAAGAGAAGCACGTGTACATGAAGGGAATATCTAACGACGTTAGTGTTAAGGTTTTTGAAATACATTGTAATGGCTGGAAAGCCATAAATGTATAAATATAGATACCTAGGTCTCATAGAGGGAGATGAGAGAAAATAGATATAGAGAGTCTAGAGGAGGAGTCCTGTTTTGATAGCTAGTTGTAATATTTTTATATACGACCTAATTTTGTAGGTTGTTGAGTTGGAGAGGAGTAGGAAGGATGGATATTGAGGGTTATATCATAGGCTAAGGATCCTGGTGTGATCTAGTCCACATTGTAATAGATCTCAACCCAACTAAGAAGAGTTGTAAAGTGATCGACGTTGGAGTTTTGGAACTGCCATAATAAAATAGCTTGAGAACTAGATATTTGTGGATGTAGCCCAAGAGGGGGTGAACCATTGTAAAATATGTGTTATGTGATTGAATGAATGGGTTTCCTTAATGTTTTAAGTAGTTGTTGATACACTAAATGAATGAGTTGATTATATTCCATGCATAATTGTGAATGACATCTTATTGCATTAATGAGTTAAAATAGAACCCTCAACGCACACTTCTCAGATCCCCACTCAATCCTGGGCTGCAAAAGTATTGCATCCACCCATTAAGACTATCTCGGGTGAGACTGTGCAGTGCACTATGTGCGTTGCATTACCTTCTGGTCTACCAGGAGGGTCGATAGTTTTAAAGAATTTTTGGAACCCCAGTAGACATGAACCTTGGGTCAAGTGTATTGAAGATATAAAATCATGCATATAAATAATAAACCAACAAATGGTTTTGTTTCCGTTGGTTCAAACAGTATAGGATTGAGTAGATGGGATCTGTCAAATCTGCGGAAGCCGGGTCAAACGAATATTGAATCGAATGACGAGAAGGTGAGAAGAATGCGCCACTACAAGGGGATGTTGAGACCGTGGAATCCCACAAAATCAGAGATCGAAAGTTGTCTAAAATAAAAGGAGCTAGATTTTATGCAGAAAGACAATAAAAAACCTAGAGTAACACCACGCAAATATCTGGAGAAATACGTGTTTACTGATTTGCATGAAGTCTTTTTCTGCGATTTTCCACACTTATTACAGGAATGGATATTGAGGTTGAAGGATAACCACGCAACAAACTGGATACGATAGCTAGAGTGGACCTCAGTTCAGATTGAGAAGTTACAGCAGGTGAACAACAAATTCACCCACGCAATAGATTTTTGGCTCGAGAGTATTGTAGAAGGATTTATAATAGAATTTGCAGTCGATACAGCGAAGTCRTACAACRCAGCAGAGAAAGAGWTTTTGCRAGGGCCTCGAGGAAGATATATTAGATYGGTGTWTACTAATATTAAGATACTTCTATACAAAAAAGGTGTAATAACAATGGAGTCAGCCAACTAAACTTCCATGCRTGCATGGGGGAAGGGGGGAAGCATTAACAGAAAGAGGAGAAATGGAAGGAGAAGTGGATAAAGGGAAGAAGGAGGAACCCTTGGACCTAATCATGATGGACAATGACCAGATCAAGCRGATGATGGCAATGGCTAGAAAGACGTGCAGTGGAGTACCCTACCAATACAAGATGAATACCAAGAAGAGAGTTGTAGCTGCGAGGGAAGGCTTGGCGAGTGATGAAGAAGAGGTAGAGRATCTCTGGGCTATGGAGAAGATTGAGAAAATCCTGGGCACAACATATTAGAGGAAGCTGAGAGGTCCAAGAGTGGGAAGAGAAGGCAACAATCCTATCCATATTAATGTCAGTGTGGAACCCATAAACCCATGTGTGACTAATACACAAAAATGAACACCATCGTTTAGAAAACTGAATTTTGGGACAAGAAAGACAGCAGGAAGTACATATACACGGGGAACAACAACTGGAGGATCCATTTCAGGAAGCACTAGTCAAGTAACTACACCATGTGGATGTAGTAGTTCAAAATTCAGGATGGAAGGATAAGATCCCACCATTAGGTTACTAGAATTCAAAGGATAAGCATTGGAGGACTCGGAAAAACATTGTTGGCAAATGTTTACCAAGTAACGTATGCTTGTCATTGATGGCAAGATCAGGAGGAACAACGTTGAAGAAAACGCGCACTGCAAAGGCAAAGCTCAAGATACGGGAGTTCACAGAGGAGAAGGAAGGCAGAGATCCACAGCCGTTGGATCTCATTCAGAAAACCCGCCCGTCGTCAGATCGGACAGGAGCTGTACGAGGTTTACCATCGAGAAAATCCAAGGTGAAATCTCGACATAATCAGGACCATCTATTTGGAAGGACGCGTGGCAGCGATCGGGCGCCACCGGGAGAAGCTCGATAGGAAGACAGGTCTCAGCCGTCAGATCCGAGCGCAGGGACCCGACCACCGTTGGATCAATGAGAACCTGCAAGGTCTTTAAAGGGAGTGATGAAGGTTTGGCTACGGTCATGAGGATAATGGTCATATGGACCAGGAGCGTAGTCATCGGAGTTTCGAGGATCGCAAGTTGGATATGTCAAAGTTCCTTGACAACGAAAACCCCCAAATCGCGATATGATCTCAACCGTTAAAACAAGAATTAGATCTGGTCCGTTGATTTCCTTCATCAAAGAATTGGGGATCGCGATTTCAATATGCAAAGAACACTTGACAACGAAAACCTCGAAATCGCGATATGCGATTTCACGAGTTAATCACAGCCATTGGATAATAAGTGATCTAGACCGTCGATCCAACACACGTCAACAGACCACGTCACCCAGGGACACGTGGCACAACCAGATAATGACAGGTGTCAGGTAGATCTAACACTTCAGGCTCATGCAATTCACGAATTAGAGTGACACGTAGCAGGATCTAACACGTGTCAAACCACGTCTGACGTCAGCAGAGGCATCGGTGATCGAGACTTTGATATGTCAAGAACACAATGCAACAGAAACTCTGAAATCGCTTTATGCGATTTTGCGATGTAATCTGAGCCGTCGAGCTAGAAGTAATCTGGACTGTTGAATCTCTGCATGGAGTATCGGGGATTGGGAATCGGCACTTAGCAATGTCAAAATCTCTTGACAATGAGAAACCCGAAATCGCGATGTGTGATTTCGCGATTCAATCATAACCGTTGAATCCAAAATGCATCTGGACCGTTGATTCTCCTCATCGGAGTTTCAGGGATCGGGACTTTGGAATGACAAAGTCACTTGACATCAGAAACCCCGATTTCGCGATATGCGATATCCGACTCAATCATAGCCGTTGAGCCAAGGTTATACCTGGACCGTTGATCTTATCTTGTGTCAGAGTTTTGCGAATCGTGATTTGGAAGTGACAAGACCAAGGTCACACAGAGACAGGTCACATGGACCAGGGCTCAGCCAGGAGGGCTGAAGCACATCGCGAATCGGGAAATCGCGACTCCCGTGGACATAAATTTTATGTCATCGAAAGTGCCGAAATCGCGATATATGAAATCCCGATTTGATCATGAACTGTTGGATCAAGAAATGATCGGAGGGCTATTGAGGCACGACACTGTGAGACTACCAAAAACCATTGATGACATCTGCTAGAGAAGTCGAAGAAGAACGATGTGTAATCACCAGAGAAGCTGAAGAGTCGTGATGATGATCAGATAGAGAACTAATGACGCAGAGTCTGCATGCAGAGGCAGGGAAAACATTGCATGCAAAAGGTGCATAGACACTATAAATACACGGGACAGAGAGGAGATTAGGTTGGTCGTTACAGTGGGAATTTGCAGTGGCTATTGGAGTTTTTGCTGTGGTGATTCATGGGTGAAGAAGAATCAGAGTGGCGTAGCGAAAGCGTGGTGGGCCCATAACCCGGACATTGCAAATGATATGAGCAGAAAGGCAATAAGGAAGACAGAGCAACGAAGTGGAGCAGAACAATGATAAGTCATGTAGGCCATCATCGAACATCATATCACTGTAATAAATTCAGTAGCAAAGATTTATATTTCAGGGTGGTTGGGAGGTGCTAGGGAGGACTGTTGTCCTCAAAGGTTCAAGTGGGTGCTTGAACACAGGGAGTTGGTGCTTCCTTCTAGTTGGTGCTAGAAAAAACCAGGGAGTCAGTGCTTCCTTCTAGTGGGTGCTAGAGAAAATAGAGAGTTGGTGCTCTCAGCAAGTTGTAGCTTGCAAAACAGAGGTTGAAGCCTCATTATGAGTTGGTGCTCATATGTATGATAATGTAAAGAATGTAACTATTACTTATCATATAAATAAAAAGAGGTTTTTACCCTGTATGGGTTTCCTCAAGAAATATATGTCTCTGTGTTTCTCATATGTGTGACTGATGCTGAATTTGCCATTGTTTATTTCCCTGCATTATTGTGATTATCATTTAGTGTCTCAG
>ML810760.1:151503-174988 GCA_009831015.1 Picea engelmannii | reverse complement strand
TTAATTCCCAAATCCTTTTCCTTGTTTCAAATGTTTGATTGAACCTTTAGATTTCCCCCTTAAGTGTGGAAGATCCCAATCATTGAATATTTATAAGAGGGTGGGTGTAATCAGTCACATGCCATAGATATTGAGAGATGAATTGAAGTACAATTAGCTTGGGGAAAAGTGTGGGTCAAGAAAACAACGAGGAGGAAATTGATATGGGGGAGAAGAACTTTTTTTGTTCATTCACGTTTTTTCATGAGAGCAAGCATACAATAGTAAGAGGAGTGCTAGAGTTGGAGCAACAATGAAGGGTGAATTTTGTTGTTGAAGACTGTAGAAGAAAGTTTTCAAGTTGCATAAAAACCAGGTTTTCAATCTTGAAGAGTGAAATCACGTGGGTGTTTCATTGTAACAATAAGTTATTGTTGTAGTTTCATGGTATTTTTCCTAGCAATGAGTTCCCTTGAGTTCCCAATAGAGATATTCTTGGTTGCCTATGTCCTAGAGACCGTGATAACTGAATGTGATGCTATATGGACTAAGAGTGGTGAAGGGGTACTTTCTTTGGGTTGGGTAGGTCGAGAGGAAGAGAGTTGGAGAAATTTGTGATGGATGTCAGAGAATGTTAGCGGGTCATGGGTTTTGCTGAGCTTTGAGTGGACAGTGAGAGACACCCTTTTTTGTGGATTCCTAGCCCCAAATCAGGGGTGTCTTTCTATTGTGATCTAGAACAAAAATCCTACAGTTGGGTGGAATGTTCTTCCCTAGCAGCTGGTTGCACAACTGTTATGAAATGATACAATTTTTTCTATTTTTCTGAGTTATTTTATAAGTTAAATATTGTGCATTTTACTCTATTATTGGTAGTTAATTATATGTTGGTGTGATGAGTTATTGGTTTCATTCATATTTAATTTGAACATGTTGTAGATGCATTCAGATAGTGGTTAAATCTATATATCAATAGTTTGTAAGTTACGTGAATGATGTTAGCATAAATATTTTGTGTGTGTGTGTATTCCACAAGTAATGGAACTCAACTAGGATGGGGTATGTTACATTTCCTCTTGGTAGATTCATCTCCCTTGGTCAACTCGACACACAACTAGTTTATTTGTGAATTCCTAGTCAACTTGTTGTTGGTTGGTTGACTTGCTCATTCCCTGGTCAACTTGTTGTTGGTTGGTTGACTTTCTCATTCCCTGGTGAACTTGTTGTTGGTTGGTCAACTTGTCCATTTCCTAGTTAACTCATCTATTGGGTGGTTGATTGGTCCATTGGCTAATAAACTTGACCATTGACTAGTTGAGTTAATTCCTAGCACCTCCTTTTTTCTTCTCTTCATGGAAGATGGAACCAAAGTAAATATTTTGTGCTATCTTTTTTATGGTAGTCTGGACTTGCTCTTGTAAAATCACTAGGGTTGTGTGTGTGTGTGTGTGCATATTTTTGTCTTTAGGCAATAAAGTGGTTGCTCCACCAACCTATGAGTTCTAAAGATATGTATGTATGTATGTATGTTGGGAGAGAGAGGAGTATTTTCCATTTGATTTAGGTATGAATAGAAGTAGCAACACTGTGGTAGTGAAATAAGAGTCCATAACTCAACCTTTACCAACCAAGATTTTCTATCACGATGGTTGGTGAAATGGATAGGCTATACGCCTTCCATTTACGAATCAAATGGTATCATATCATGAGTTTGAATGCACCTAGTGAGACTTGTATGGTAAGTACCCATAGTGATTACAAAACAAGTGGAAAAGAGTTGTTGCTATGGATAGAGAAAAGTAGAAGAGGAATAAGAGAAAGAGAAGTGAGAAGAGGAGTAGGAGGAGGAGGAGGAGTAGGAGAAAAAAAATATAAAGAGTAAAATGAAGAGGACAAAGTAGTAGAGGAAAACTAAAAATAGGAAGAAGAGTAGGAGGAGGAGGAGGAGGAGGAAAGGGAAATTCAAATAAGGAGGGGGAGAGAAAAAGGGCATGATAAGAAGAAGGGGAGGGGAAATAAGAGGAAGAGGAAGAAGGATAAGGATATGAAATTAGACTCTAATTTTCACTTTAAATAAAGAATGTTGGAACATGTGTGATGTAAAGTTCACTTTTAATTTACGCCATTTTTTTCTAAACCAGATAGCCTTTGTGTTGTTGTTGAGTCACCCTCTTTATAATCATGCATTAATCATTGTGTCGATGGTAGATTTTCCTAGATATCCTTTTCACTAAAAAGAGTGACAAATAAAAAGACAAATAATCTTTAATTTGTGATATCCTTAATCTTTAATCTTTAAAGAGTGATATCCTACCCCCTAACTAATTTCAATTAATTAGTTCTTATTAACTATATTATTATTTATTAACTATTCTTTTAACGTTAAAATTTAACCCTTTATTATATATTTTTACCTATTAATAATAATTAAATTACTCTTTTTCAAAACGACTAATTTATAATGGCTAGTTCTATCCTTTTCCCTAACATTCATATTATCTTCACCTTTATATACCTCCTACCTCAACACTCTTTTCATACTTATTGCTTCAACAATCTTTGATGATGGATGGAGTGTCCACTCGAAATGTTGGACATTTCAAAAACTCCATACACAATTTATTTCGAGAATTACAAACAATTTTAATTATCATATAAAATTATTGTTATTTATTATAATTAATTTTAATAATGGATAAATTGACAAGGGACACTTGACCTAATAAACTTGTCCATCCAAGAAATTGTGACAATTATGCAACTAACACAACTCTCATTACACCTAATCACCTAGATATATACACATCTAATTATTATTAATAGTAATTAATTATAATTGTTAATATTAGTACTTATTGTTCTTCTTAACTGAATATACTATTATTATTAAATAAATAATTTTGAAGCACAATTATATGTTTAAACAACTTGATGCATCTATATAACCTTATGGCCTTGAAATTCTTTGTATATTGGACTTCAATTTTAATTGATTAATAAAATTTAGACCTCCAAAGTGATTGATAGATTGATAGATGGCAATATTCCATGGAGAAACATAAGGGATTACACCCTTCTAATGATGTGCCCATTAATGATAAACCATTTACCCACTATCGATAGATCCCTAAACCCTAATACCCATAGCCATTTCCCCATGTAACTCTTAATTTCTAACCCATGACACCCCTAATCACTTTAACCCCAAACCCCTATAAAAGATAACTCCCTTAACACTTACAAATCCTAACCAAAATAACCCCCATATCTCTGTTACACATCAAAATTACTCACTTCGATGATGTCTCATTGTCATTATTACAAGTGTCGCAAGTGTCACACTTTTGTCTCATACTTTTCTCTCGCATGTGTCGCCTCATAAAATACATCATAAGAACACTTGGGACATCCTATAAGACTTGTTAGAAGATGAAAATAAATCTTTTGGCAAAGTTTACAAGCTTTTACCTTGAGGAATTACCATCCTAAAAGTATTTTTGGAGATCAACGGTCCCCTGCCCACTTGCAAGGAGTGCTAGTTCTCCTTTCCCTCTTAGCAGGGAGCGCTGCAATGATCTATGGCCAAATTTGAGGGTGATCCGAAATCAGATTCAGAAGCTTGTCAGGGCTTGAAAAATGCTCAAAAATGAAAGTGCTCAGAATCTGATGAAACCAACACCATTGCGTCCGGCTCGTCTTCCTGATTCCGGTGGTATATTTACTTTGTCAAACGGAATCCGAATGGAGAAGATATCACATTCTGTCCGCCGAGCCAAACAAGCAAAAAAAATTCAATGCTGACTGTACCTGTCTGTACAGTCCGTACATGACACGTGTCAGTCTGTATAGGACACATGGAAGCACCTGGTGCCATGTGGCAGCCTTTGATTGGGCCACGTGGCACCCAACCATTCACTCGAACAATGCCACGTGTCACTTGCTGATTGGTCCACATGTCAGAGTCGTACTGCCACGTCACTTCGCCGCGTCAGCTTCTGTACCTTGCCACGTCACTTGCCATACTGCCCAGTCACTTGCCGTACGCTCTGTCATCCTGCCACGTCAGCTGCTGACGTCACCCATGCCACGTGTCACCCTTTCAGTGGTGACACGTGTCACCTCGGGATTGGTTCAGCCGTACCCCAAAAATGCCAAATCTGCCTGACACGTGTCACTGCCTGAGGCTGCCACGTGTCCTGTACGGACCTGCCACGTGTCTTCTCCTGGTGCTGCCACGTGTCCTGTACGGACTGTACGGACAAGTTGTGATCTAAAATCGGATTCAGAAGCTTGTCAGAGCTTGAAAAATGCTCAAAAATGAAAGTGCTGAGAATCCGATGAAACCAACACCATTGCGTCCGGCTCGTCTTCCTGATTCCGGTGGTATATTTACTTTGTCAAACTGAGTCTGTATGGAGAAGATATCGCATTCTGTTCGCCAAGCCAAGCAGGCAATTTTTTTTCAATGATGACTGTACCTGTCCGTACAGGACACGTGGCAGCACCAGGAGACGACATGTGGAAGTTCCATATAGGACATGTGGCAGCCTCAGGTAGTGACACGTGTCAGGCAGATTTGGCATTTTTGGGGTACGACTGGACCAATCCCGAGGTGACACATGTCACCACTGAAAGGGTGACACGTGGCACGGGTGACGTCAGCAGCTGACGTGGCAGGCTGACAAAGCGTACAGCAGGATGACGCGACAAGTGACTGGGCAGTACGGTAAGTGACGTGGCAAGGTACAGAAGCTGACGTGGTGAAGTGACGTGGCAGTATGACTCTGACATGTGGACCAATCGGCAAGTGACACGTGACACTGTTCGAGCGAATGGTTGGGTGCCACGTGGCCCAATCAGAGGCTGCCACGTGGCACCAGGTTATTGGCTGGTTGGTTGTTTAAAAGTTTGGTGTCGCCGGGGATCGAACCCGTGACCTCCCGGTGGGCAACGAACAGGCGAGAATGGGCTAACTGTTAGACCGGCGGGTGGTTCTTGTTATCCATTCGACATAAACATTATTTAAGTTTGAATGGGCGTATGGTCGGCGGGGGGAGAGGGTCGGGGCTTAGCCCCAGCCCTCGGTTCATTTGCATTACCATACGACCACAACACATGACCTGGGCACGAATGTAAATGGTGCGTGGTGGTTTGAATGTTTAAAAACCCGAGGTTTATTTGTATGTATATGAACGTGTGTTATAACCATTGGCCCGATCCTTTGTATACGCGCGGTTGTGTTAAAACTTGGCGTGGATTGTATTAAAACCATGGCTATATGTATTTACATATATAACCGTAGCACATAACCAGGAGCGCGTTCAATGGCACGGTTTAACGTTATGGTTACATTACAACCAACATATGCGCACGGTTAACGGTTGGCACAGTTATTGTTTAAGCCCGTGGCCCTATGGGATGCCAATACGACCGGTGCGAGCGCGCAAAAGGGGTGGCCCGTGCTAGCGCGTGGCCACATGGAGTTGCATGTGACCTTACTAAAGGAGCGCGCGTGGTTGAAGGGGGCTAAGCCCTTTATAACTATAATATATAGTTTTAAAGTGGGTTTTATAACCACTTTTATTATTTTAAATGTAATTAACCCTTTTGTTAATGGTTTTTATCGATTTTTGGGGGTTATTAGGCATTTTTAGAGCCTAAATTCGTGGAGGAAGTTGGAGATGGACAACTAACTCCCCCACTATTTATCCAAGGCCATTTTGAGGCCAAGGAGACAAATTTTGAGAGCAATTTAGAGCAGATATGCTGAGGCAAAGCCAAGTCAAAGCCAGTTTGAGGTAGGGAGACCGTTGAGGAGGAGATGCTGTCGGACGATTTCTGAGAGCTCCGGACATCCGTTTCGCATGCCGTCTTTTGTGCAAGATTCTAGAGATCTGGGCGAACATGACCAGATCAGTATGGAAGACATTCGGCATTGTAATGATGTACCATTGAGTTTTTGAAAAGAAATAAAGAAGCCTCCCCCACAGAGAAAAGGCCCAGAGACGTAGGCAAAGTTGTGCCGAACTCCGTTATCAACCTGTGTATTATGGTTTGCTACTTTTCATTGCATTTCAGATTTGCATATATGTCTATGGCTGTATAATTCATTCTCTTTTCTCGTTCTTTCATTAAGTTTCCCAATGGTCAATTAATTCGTGCAAATTAAAAACTCAACCATAAGTCATTCGAAAAATCCTGACGGATCAAGAGGTATCAGAGCTAGTTGACGTTTGGATTTGAGTTTTTCATGTTAGCCAGGGAAGAGCACATCTCAAGGAGGAAAATGGAATCTACAGGAGGACTTTCTCAAGACGAGAAGGAGTTCAGAGATTCGGTGTTTTCCATGGCCGATATGGTGAAGGTGTTGTATGAAGACTACTTGGAACGAAAGAGCACGGTTCAAGTGAAAGCTTCAAAGAACAACAAAGGAAAAGAAGAATTGAAGGAAGTGCCTTCTACATCTGTTTCAGAAAACACATCTGAGCTATGCAGTGAAGGTTCCTCATCAAATTTTCCTCATTCTCATCAAGTTGGTTTTGGTGCATTCGAAAAACACACAAAAGGTGTAGGTTTGAGAATACTAACCAAGATGGGTTATGAAAAAGGAAAGGGCCTTGGATGTAGAGGTCAAGGCATTATAAATCCTATTGAGGTTGAGGAAAGGACTCAATACTTAGGATTGGGATATGGCAAAGGGGACCTTGGAGAGTCTTCCAAGATAGGTTCCAAATCTTCGGAAGCAAGTAATGCTTCAAATGGCCAACTTAAGACATTGCGAGAACACTTCACAAAAGGAAATGGCGCATCACTTCAAGGTTGTGATAGTGAATGCAAGTCATCTCCAAAGAAAAGCGAAGAGCAACATGGAAGGTATAATGGTCATGTTTTTGTTAATTCTCCTTTTGATTATAACAAGCATAATCAAGTAAACTGGAACTTGTGGAATATTTATCCATGTACTTATTGTCATTCACCTAAGCATTGTGTTGCCAAGTGTTGGAAGAGACAAACTTTGTACAGGAAACCTATGTCGACCAGGAAGGAAAAATGACGTAAAGGCTCAAGTCCACAACGGAAGAAGGAGAAGGGAAAGCAGGTCTGGATGCCGAAAACTTGTTGTACGTTTTGCAACAAGAGTGGTCATCAAGAGGCTAGTTGTTGGAAGCTTAATCCAAAGCTTCATCCAAAGAAGGGAAAAAGGATTTTTCACGTACCCACGAAGGAGGACGGATTACCAATGAAGCAAGAAGAACACCGTGAAGGAAAGAAAGAAGTCACTTGGTTCTGCCAGAAGTGGATGTCTCAACTTCATTGTATGTTGCTTCCATTAATGTAATCGGATCCAGAGCAAGTCGGGTGGCCTATCCCGAGCTTGTTGAGTGGTCAGTAACATTTTGGGGACCAAAAGGTCTTATTGTTGGGAGGTGTGATCCAAAATCGGATTCAGAAGCCTGTCAGGGCTTGAAAAATGCTCAGAATCTGACGAAACCAACACCATTGCGTCCGTCTCGTCTTCCTGATTCCGGTGGTATATTTACTTTGTCAAACAGAGTCTGTATGGAGAAGATATCGCATTCTGTACGCCGAGCCAAACAGGCAAAAATTTTTCAATGCTGACTATACCTGTCCGTACAGTCCATATAGGACACGTGGCAGCACCAGGAGATGACACGTGGTAGGTCCGTACAAGACATGTGGCAACCTCAGGCAGTGACACGTGTCAGGCAGATTTGACGTTTTTGGGGTACGGCTGGACCAATCTCGAGGTGACACGTGTCACCACTGAAAGGGTGACATGTGGCACGGGTGACATCAACAGCTGATGTGGCAGGCTGACAGAGCGTATGGCAGGCTGACGCGGCAAGTGACTGGGCAGTACGACAAGTGACGTGGCAAGGTACGAAAGCTGATGCGGTGAAGTGACGTGGAAGTACGACTCTGACATGTTGACCAATCGGCAAGTGACACATGGCACTGTTCGAGCGAATGGTTGGGTGCCACGTGGCCCAATCAGAGGCTGCCATGTGGCACCAGGTGATTGGCTGGTTGGTTGTTTAAAAGTTTGGTGTCGCCAGGGATCGAACCCGAGACCTCCCGGTGGGCAACGAACCGGCGAGAATGGGCTAACCGTTAGACCGGCGGGTGGTTCTTGTTATCCATTCGACATAAACATTATTTAAGTTTGAATGGGCGTATGGTAGGTGGGGGGAGAGGGTCGGGGCTTAGCCCCAGCCCTCGGTTCATTTGCATTACCATACGACCACAACACATGACCCGGGCGTGAATGTAAACGGCGCGTGGTGGTTTGAATGTTTAAAAACCCGAGGTTTATTTGTATGTATATGACCGTGTGTTATAACCATTGGCCCGATCCTTTGTATACGCGCGGTTGTGTTAAAACTTGGCGCGGATTGTATTAAAACCATGGCTATATGTATTTACATATATAACCGTAGCATATAACCGGGAGCGCGTTCAATGGCGCGGTTTAAAGTTATGGTTACATTACAACCAACATATGCGCACAGTTAATGGTTGGCGCGGTTAATGTTTAAGCCTGTGGCCCTATGGGATGCCAATACGACCGGTGCGGGCGCGCAAAAGGGGTGGCCCGCGCTAGCGCGTGGCCACATGGAGTTGCATGTGACCTTACTAAAGGAGCGCGCGTGGTTGAAGGGGTCTAAGCCCTTTATAACTATAATATATAGTTTTAAAGTGGGTTTTATAACCACTTTTATTATTTTAAATGTAATTAACCCTTTTGTTAATGGTTTTTATCCATTTTGGGGGGTTATTAGGCATTTTTAGAGCCTAAATTCGTGGAGGAAGTTGGAGATGGACAACTAACTCCCCCACGATTTAACCAAGGCCATTTTGAGGCCAAGGAGACAACTTTTGAGAGAAATTCAGAGCAGAGATGCTGAGGCAAAGCCAAGTCAAAGCCAGTTTGAGGCAGGGAGACCGTTGAGGAGGAGATGATGTCGAACGATTTCTGAGAGCTCTGGACATCCGTTTCGCATGTCATCTTTTGTGCAAGATTCTAGAGATCTAGGCGAACATGACCAGATCAGTCTGGAAGCCATTCAGCATTGTAATGATGTACCATTGAGTTTTCAAAAAGAAATAAAGAAGCCTCCCCCATAGAGAAAAGGCTCGGAGACGTAGGCAAAGTTGTACCGAACTCCGTTATCAACCTGTGTATTATGGTTTGTTGCTTTTCATTGCATTTCAGATTTGCATATATGTCTATGGCTGTATAATTCATTCTCTTTTCTCGTTCTTTCGTTAAGTTTCCCAATGGTCAATTAATTCGTGCAAATTAAAAACTCAACCATAAGTCATTCGAAAAATCCTGACGGATCAGAGGGAGCGTTGATCTGTTGAGAAAATATTGGGGACAAATCCCCCTTATCTCTAAGGACAACTGAGAAGCATCCGAGTAAGTTTGGCTCTAATCCAAGTTCAAGGTTGGATTTAAGGGGAATCTCACAACTAATGGAGTCATATCCTCAACTTATCCCAAGAATATCTAAGGTGGTTGAACCTCTAAAATCCTATATAAGGAGGCATTCTCATGGTGAAAGGGGATAATAATAAGTGAACAGTATTTTTATTCTGATCGTGGATATTTTGAGCAAGGGATTGGACAAGGAGGACTTGGTGAGGCTGCTACATCTGTATCTATAGTTTGTAAGAACCTTGTTTTGTTCTCATTAATATATATGTTCTTGGCCTAATTCCTTCAAGTTTGTGTACATTTGCATGGGCTTGCCTCTTTGGATGAATCTAGTTTTAAACTAATATTGGTAGAATAGGAAGTATGCTTTGTCTCCACTGTCTATTGAATTGAAGAACTCATTGAAGGACTTGAAGATCAACTTCAACCCAGACCGAGTGAGGACAAACTTCAGAAAAATGTACTCATGCTTTCGTCCTCTTTTCGCTTGACTAGTTTAGCTACATTTAAAGGAATGTCAGTGTTCAAAGTTAACATCTTTATTTCTTTGTCATAGGGGTCTAAGATCCAAGAAGACATTCACCTGTCCGTAGGGGAATTTTCCTACAACATAAATTGGCGACTCCACTGGTGAAGATAAGCTTTCAGTTTTGGTTTCCTTCGTTAGTCCTTAGTATTTTCCTGTGTTTAGATCCTACTCACTATGTTTTTCCTCTTTTATACATGTGTTGTTATTCCTTAAGTCATATTACACAGGTTGGTGATCAAGCCTTCCTAATTTTTTGTTTTCTGGGTTGATACTTTTTCATTCTCAGAAAACAACGCCCCTCTTACCTTATATCCAGAGCGTTGATTTCAAATCGTCGCTCCCCTGCAGTGCTCCATGGAACGTTATAGCACTCTGGTGTTGATATAACCAGAGCGTCAATTTTTCATTCTATTGAAAATTATGGGATGTCTCTATTGGGTGTGATTTTTTGGTATTTCCTCCTGCTAAGGACTTTTTCTATCAGTGCATGTCTTCTATAAAACTTGCAACCATTTTCTTTCTAAGAATTTTTTATTCTTTGTTTGGTTTTTATAAAGACATTTCCTTGTTTTGGAATCACTCTTACTCTTTGATATCTTGAGTTGGTTTGATACTATCTCGTTCATCTGATTGTGTGAAAGTTGTTGCAAGGAAGTCCAAAGATTTGTGCATTGTTCCATTTGGTCTTTGATTTATATCTTTCCAAGCAATTTTTCTTGTTTGATTTTTTGGTTTTCTTTTTGAAAAGTTTGAATTTGTTTTTCTTCTTGTTTGATCACTGTGAGAGTGTGCTCTTTGTTTATATGATATTTGCTTCCAATTGTCTAAAACTACAAATAGTGAAATCTAGTTGGCATAAGAAGCCTCTAATCAAATCAATTAAAGTTCATCTTTAAACAAAGAGATATATTTTCATGATTGGATTTTGGATATTAGAATCATTTTCTGAATAGTTTAGCATTGCATTGGATTCTTATTGAGAGAAATTGCATGAAGTCTCTACATTTTTTTGTTTGATAGTGAAAGAAAAAAATTCTTCTCCTTCCCATAGATAGAAGTTCTTTGAAAGGAAACAATTGTTATCATTTTTGTTATTATTTTTTGGGAATCAAGTCATAATATCATCAGTTTCACTCTCATTCACCTCTAAGTAAAGAACAACCATGAAAATCAATGCTAATTAAAATTGATCTAGAAACTTTTTCTTTTTAGATTCCTCCACCAACATTAGACTAGGATTAGTGCTTTGGATTAGGTTGTGCGTACAACTCTCCAAATCATTCAAAACAAACATTAGCATCTTGAGATAAGGAGGGAAAATTCATTTTTTGTATAATCTTATCTGGGATCCCCCTCTCACATAGGGGTTACGCACGAGGTCACATTTGGGAGAGCCACAAAGATTATCCCTCCAGGGTTTAACCGTTCGTAGTAGTAAGATTGTATATTGGGGGTTCTTCTTGATGTCCAACTGTCTTCATTTGGTATTGGTGCTTCGTGAATTTTGAATCTATTCGGGGTCCTATGAAGTTCTACCAATCCAATTCTCCTTAGTTCTCTCGAAGGATTTCAGACTTGATATCCTGCCCATACATTCATAATAGACTATCAACTCTACCCGCCCAGGGGCTAACTGTGAGTTGGTGTCTTTAGTAGCCATAATATTTAGGGTCTTTACACAAGGTGATGGTAAAGGGAAGTCTTCAATGTACATAGAACAGGCGATGGTCAAACTCACTCGGGCTCCTTGGAGGGTAAATCCATGATTACTGTGAGGAAGCTTGCACCAAGGCGTAAGTCCGTTAAGTAGGTATCCATCGTAATTGTTCCACCCAATCATGTCCTAGCCCCTTCTCGACTTGATCATGCGATGTTGGATTTCATCACCAACTAGTACGCTCGTTGAAAGAAGGTTTGTTTGCTTGTTGGTAATTCTAGATTTTTTAGCGTGTGTTGTTGTTTTAATATTTTTTCAAGATTGAGCCTGTAGACGAAAAAGGTATTCGTCAATCACGTAAGATGCAAGGGATGCCTCCAGAAGAAGGCTACCAACCCTTATCTCCTAACTCACCAGAATAAATCTATCGTGAAGAGGTAGAAAATCTCTCTGACGTTGGGAGTGTTTCTACTCCTTTGTTAGACAATTCAAAAAGAGCCTTGGTTACGGTTGAGGATCCCACTTCTCATATTACACATGTTGCAAAAGATCCTATTGATCCTTTCCTGGTTCTACTAAATTCAGTCAGTAATGTTATAGAAGAAGAAGTCCCAAGTTTTCCATTAAGACCAATTATCGATAGATATATGAGATCCACAAAACCACTTTTTAGTGATGAGTTTAGGACCCCCATTCATCCAACTGACGTGGTAGATCCACGTCAAACACCTGATCATTCTGTATGGAAGACTCCATCGGGACGTGATATTTATGAGAATTTTGACTATATTCGACAACCTCTTAACCCTCATGACCCTCTTGTTGATGAGGCAGGACCATCCAATCAGACTATTGATCATCCCATCAAACAGGTCATCGACCCAGTTGTCACGTTAGTAACAATCCACCTCAATGTTGGAGTCATCACTTCTACTCATACATAAGGCACTTCAATTATTACTCTTAATTTTACACATTTTCATACTACAACTCATCATGTTCCACAGAATCCTGTTGGAACGCCTTTACAACAAAGAATGTAGACCCTTTCCATACAGACACAACCAACTATGGGAAATATCCTGACTGGGGACAACCACCCTTTAGTGGGCCTACCCCTCCCGAGGGACAACCACCTTTTCATGTTCCTTCCAAAGGACAACCTCCCTTTACTGGTCAACCCCATTTTTAAATCAACCTATGGAAGGGGGAAACCTTGTTTTGGAAAAAACCCTTTACAATCCTAGGGAGTACCTTTAGGAGGTACATTTAATCAACCCTACCCTAGGGGGAAATCATACCATAACCCAGAAAGAGGAGTATCAAATCATGTTCCTTTCAGAATATCTTTTGGACAACCTTATTTGGGTGTCCCAAATCCCACCTGGCGTCCTCAAGGACAACAAATTTATCCTCCCCAATGGTCTAATGTTTATCCTCCCCAAGGGGCTACTATTTAACCTCCTCAGGGACAAATTGTTTACCCTCCTCAGGGGAAAATTGTTCATCCCCCACAACCAAATCAACCAACTTATACTCCTCAGAATCAACCGAGTTTCTCCCCAATCATGAATGTTCCTCAACAACCATCAAATCCTACATCTACTAGTCAACAACAACTATATATGGGAGGGTTGTAAGGTCTTTCCAAATAGAGTCTTATAAAACATAAATTTAAATATAGAAATTATATCATAATTTCTTTACAGTTCATTATTCAGCATAATAACAATGTTCAACAGAATTAAAAATGAGCAGCATGATAATAAACAACATATTCAACATAATTATTATGAACAGTATATAAATAATGAACAAATACATAATAATGATGATAATAAAACATATCTACCTCAAACTGATGTTGTTCTGAAGCTCTGCATGAAGTTCTGTCCAAACTGAAGCTCTTCCCAAACTGATTAACCTCCTAGCCAGCTAGGAACATCCTATCCAGCTCCCTATCCCCAGGTTTCCTTATGGTTTCCTGGCCCCCGAGCCCAATATTCCCAGCAGCAAGTGCCCCCTGTGAAATTCCTCAAGTCTGTAAGCACAAAAAAGTTGTAGAACAAATACACAGTCCCAAACTGCCTCCTCCCTTCTCCTTTCCTTCTCCAATTTTTCTCACCTTCCCTAATATGAAAAATATTACTTTACGAAAAATCCCTTCCTTCTCGAGTCCTCTCCCTTGCCTTATCCCCTTCTCCTCCCTTCCAAATGCCTTATCCCCCCATTAAACCTCAACCACCTTATCCCCCCATTAAGCCTCAACCACCTTATCCCCCCATTAATGGGTCCATCTACCAATACAATTAAATTATAAAATAAGTCTTAAAAAAAATCAAAATTAATAATTTATTAAACTAATATTTATTGAACTAATGTTTATTAAAAAAATATTTAATCATGATACTTAATTAATTCATTAGGGTTGTTACAAAGGCCTAGTGGATACAATTATCCACCTCAACCAGTTTATGGCCCCATTGGTATCCCTATGCCACACCAATATCACCCTCAGGTTAATCGACAATTACCCTTCCTCGCCACTCTGGATCTCCCAGACTTCTCTCAGTTGACAAATGATCCCATATTGCATTTTCCTTTTTGGACAGTAATTCCTGCTCAATTACCTTATGGCATCCCCAACTTTGACGGTAAACCTGGAGAAGACCCAAACAACCATGTGATGAAATTCCATTTATCGTGTTCATCAAACTCATTGATGGATGATTCTATACGTTTACGTCTCTTCCAGTGCACACTTACGAGCTCTGCAACCAAGTGATACATTGAGCTTCAACTTGGCTCTTTTCAAGATTTCAACTCCCTCTCTATTCCTTTTATCACACATTTTCAATTACACATCCGTTATGAGACGGGTATAGAACGTTTAACCTCCCTTCGTCAAACGAACTCCATGCATATCTATGATCACATTCATGAGTGGAGACAACGACGAAGGTTGATTAAAGAGACCATTCCTAACCAGTTATTGGTAGAGTGGTTTAATAAATCTCTTTTACCTCCGATTGCTCGTGAAGTCTCCATGGGTGGTGTGGTCACTAAGGAATAATCCATTTCCCTATCTCAGTACTTAGATTTGGTTTACTCCCAATTTGGTACTTTGTACAACTTGATTCCAAATGCTACCCGTACTCCTAGCGATCCATCTAAACCTTTGTCCACAACACATGCAGATGGAGTTATCGATACCATCAAAACCCAATCCACATCACAGTCAACCAGAACAACAAATTGCTCTATTTCCACACCTATTACCAGTTTGAATTCACTGTCCTCTACCTCCCTCGTGACTCAAATCTTTGAGGTGAAGGCAGCTCAATCTTCCACTTCACAACAATCTGGGAGTAAGAATAAAACAAAGAATAAACCTAAAAAGAATAATAATAATAATGAAAATCCCAAAACACAAACTCCACCGCCTGCTACTGAAAAGAAACCACAATGAAAACTGAAATTCCCATGTCTTATTTTTGGTGAAGATCATTTCACCCGAGACTGTCCACATCGCGACGAAGTTGCAAAAATTTTCAAAGGGAATTCCCAACCCGCCGTGTTAACACATCCTTTTCCTCAGTAGAAATCCATGGTTGCTCAAGCACTTGACCCTCCCACAAGGGGCAGTTTTGGCCATCCTCCTAGTGATGAAGCCTCAACGAGTGACCATATTTATATGTTCAATGGGATTGATTTAACCACTCACACTACCACATATGATACATTGGCTAAGCCCGATAAATAAAAGGTCACTAATGGTACTCCACTGGATTCATCTCCCTCCTCCATTATTCCTCCATATGTTAGTCCTCCATTCGGGTCACTTCAGATAGAGAAACCTACTTTTGACTCGATTTTACTCCCTCCCAAGTGCACTATGTGCAAATCAAATTTTAATCCTAGTTCATGTGCCACCCAAAAATAAAACATTGTTGAATATTTGGCTCAAGCACTGTGTGCTATGTCCGCTCTTGAAATTCTACAACACTTCCCAAGTCAACGTAGAACTCTCTTGGCTGCCATTGGAGCCATTGATCTCGAGCCATCAAATAATATCACGTTTAACCTAGACAACTTCAAGTCATGACTTTCTCACCAGCTTGTTTTTCAAATTGATGTCGTTGTTCATAACCAACACATTCACCGCACCATCTTGGATGAGGGATATTCCACTTGTGTCATGTCGTTAGCTTGTTTGAAAGGATTAAAATCACCCACTCTTAACCAATCCCTTATCATGTTACTAGCATTCGACAGGTGAGGTTTTCGTCCTCACAGACTCTTGCAGTCCTTATCCATTCAATTGGGAGGTAAGACCATCTCTCTTGATGTAGAGGTATTCGATGCTCCCCTTGATTACAACTTGTTATTAGGAAGAATTTGTTTTTATTCCATGACTGTCATCGCTTCATCGATGTTTCGATGTGTACAATTCCCTCATCAAGGCAAAATTGTCATTATCGACCAGTTAGATTACAGTACACCCGACAGTAGCACTCCCGCCACCAACAATATTCCTTTCTTGGGAGATAGTAGAATCACTTATGAAAGTGTTGGTGTAGGTATTTTAAAATATTCTTCCCTTATGGGTACTTTCTTTGCACCAATTCTTCCCACCACACAACATATTTCCACAATCAATATGATTTCGACTATGGCCTATCAGTCTTTAGAATCATCTGATCTATGGCTTGTGTCTAGTTCGTTATAAATCGATGCACTTGATGATGCTATGCCACTTAGTCTAGTTGAGGCTTCATACGTTGCCATCCAATCTGCCTCTCTCTCCTTGGATGACCAACATCTATTGGCATCGAACACCTATTCGTTGCCATCTTGGTTGAATTCCTTGTCTTCTTCTTTTGACTACATTTGCCAGATTTTTCCATTAGACGAATCCATTATGTAAATTATTAGTATTGATGAGGTACCTTGGGATGACAACCATCATTGATCATCTTTTCTTCCTCCTCTAGAAGAAATTCAGGAAGATATACACTCTATCTTTCCCCCCGATGTTGTTGATTCTCCCCAATCTTTGATACTTACCCAGGATACTACTTCTGAGGGGAATTTAGGAAAAATATCTTCTACTATCACTAGCAATATCTCGATCAAATAAGGTATCGTGGAAAATTTTCATCTCGATGCTAATATTTCACACGAGGAAGTGGCTTCTTACACCACTTTATTTAAATAATTATGTGATGTCTTCGCTTGGAGCTCTGAGGAAATTCCCGGGATCGATCCCTCGATTGTTGTGCATGAAATAAAAAATTACCCAAGCGTTAAACCTATGCGACAAAAACTTCACCCGGTTCATCCTAAGAAAACCACGACCATAAAGGTAGAAGTAAAAAAACTGTTAAAATATAGCTTTACCTATCGTGTCCCTTTAACAAAATGGGTTGCTAACATTGTTCTGATTGCTAAAAACCAAGGAACCATTCGTGTCTGCATTGATTATAGGAATATTAACAAGGCTTGTCCCAAAGACAATTACCCCACACCCTTCATCAACCAAATCATTAATAATTGCGCTAGCAACGTTATTTTCTCTTTCATGGATGGATTTTCAAGATATAACCAGATTGACATTCTACGCACTGATCAACATAAGACAACCTTCATCTGCCCGTGGGGAATTTTCACCTATCAGAAAATACCTTTTGGTCTAAAAAATGATGGTGCTACTTTCCAGCGGGCCATGTCGTATGCTTTCCATGATAACAAACATATTGTGGAACCTTACCTCGATGATTTACCTGCCCATTCATCTAGTCGATCAGACCATAGTGGTCATCTATGGGCCATTTTTCTTCGATGTTGGTTCTACCATATCCGTTTGAACCCACACAAATGCATATTCGTTGTCGAATCAGGTCGACTCCTCGGTTTCATTTTCTCCAAATATGGGATTAGGGTGGATCCCTTAAATATTAAAGATATTATTTCTTTACCTCCTCCCAACAATCTGACCCAACTACAAAGTTTTCAAGGGAAAAAGAATTTCTTCGTCATTTTATATGTAATTACACCGAGCTTACTAAAGGATTTATGTGATTGTTGTAGAAAGACACTCCTTTCATCTGGGATGACACTTCTCAATGATCTTTCGATGCTCTTAAGCATGCATTAACCCATGCACCTCTTTTGCATCCTCTGAATTATGCACGAGACTGCACCCTTTATTTGGCAACCTCTACTTCCACTATCTCTATGGTGTTAGTTCAAGAGGACCCTAACAATGAGGAACATGTGATCCACTATCTGAGAAAGAGTCTATCCGGTCCCAAGCTCCGATATTCACAAGTTGAAAAGTTGGCTCTAGAAGTCATCATTATCGTCTGGAGATTTCACCATTACATCCTATTACACACTACCACGGTCATTGCGTACTTGAACCCCATGTATCATATTTTGACACGTTAATTTTTGCGAGGCAAATATTCTAAATGGATCATTATTCTTCAGGAATTCGACCTCAAGTTTGCCAAATTGAAAGCTAAAAAATCCTTGGATTTTGTGGAATTTATCTGTGATCTTCCCCGTGTTGATGAAGACACTGAGCCCAGTGATTCTCTCCCTGATGAATCTATGTTCCTTATTAGCATGTTCGACCCTTAGTATGGAGATATTCTTCTTTATCTTCAAGCCCAATGCTTTTAGCCCGATATCTCCTGTGAATAATTTCATTGTATTCGTCACCATTCTAAACATTACCTTATCATCGTTGACACTTTTTATCATCGTGGTATTGACACTATCTTACGATGTTGTTTAACTCATGATGAGGCTGACCATGTTCTGAATGATTCTCACCTTGGATCATGTGGCGGTCACCTTTCTGGGATGGCTACAACTCAGAAAATCTTACGTGCCGGTTACTTTTGGCCCCCCATCTTCAAAGATTGTATTGAGGCTCTCAAAATATGCCCACCTTGCCAAGTTTTTCATAAAAAGGCACACACCCACCCCGCTTTGTTGCATCCTATTGTCTCCATTGACCCCTTTTCTAAATGGAGCATTGATTTTATGCAATGTAAGCCTACCTCATCTGGGGGGCACGGTTATATCAACGTTTTTGTTGATTATTTCACAAAATGGGTTGAGGCGATGCCTACTTTTCTTAATGATGGTCGTACTTCGACTCTCTTTATATTCAACCACATCATCACTCACTTTGGTGTTCCACAAGCCATTGTCATTGATCACGTTTCACATTTTCAAAACTTGATGACGAGTGAGTTACATGTCAACTTGGGTTTTCGCCATGAGAACTCCTCCCCCTACTATCCTCAAGAAAACAAAAAAGTTAAAGCTATAAAAAAAGTCCCTAAATCCATGATCCAACACATGGTGGGGGAAAACAAAACTTCTTGGCATTTTCAACTCTTCTCTTCCCTCTCGGCTTACCGCACCTCAGTGAAAACTACAATTGGATTCACTCCTTTCCAATTGGTATATGGTTTGGAAGCAGTATTACCAATCGCGTGTGGAATTCCTTCGTTAAAACTCACGGTAGAACTCCTGCCTCACACCTCTCCTGAAGAGGAACATTTCTTATATCTGACTAGATTGGAAGAAACACGTCGTAATGTTTCTCTCGTTAAAGAGATGTATCAAAAAAAAATGAAGAGTTGATATGAAAAATCTGTCCACCCTTGTACTTTTGCAAAAGGAGACCTAGTCCTCGTTTATGACCAGGCTCACGATAAGCTAGGGATAGGAAAGTTAGAACCTCTATGGCATGGACCCTACATCATAAAACATGTATTACATAGAGGTTCCTACGAGCTAGTTGACTACGACATAATCTCTCTCAGTCAACCCTGGAATGGACTTTACCTTAAGAAGTACTATGCATAGAACATCTAACATGTTTTTTGTACACTATTGTACTATAGTTTTGTTTTGGTGTGTCTTTTTATCTTTCATGTACGAGTTTTATTTTATCCGCTTATACTTTTTCATTTGATTGCATGCGCAGATGACATCTCCCTTTCCTATATTTGTCGTGTTTGCAGATGGTGCTAGTTGACACACCCAGAACATTGCTTCTACAATTTGGATCATTTACCACTCTAATGAGTTGGTGAGTTCAGGAGGTGTTTGCCCAGGATCGACAACCAATAATGCGGTAGAATATCATGTTGTCATTGGAATTTTAACCAAAGCCTCCTCCCTAGGTATATCTTGTATAATCATTAACCTAGAATATCAACTCGTGGTTTGTTAGATTAATTGAGTCTATGCCATTCGCAACCCTACCCTATTGTGTCTCCACCTACGAGTTCGTTGCATTGAAATAATGTTTGAATTTATAGAATACAAACACATACCAAGAGAAATCAACACAACTTCGAATTCACTAGAAAATTATATTTTGGATCGGTATCTTGCGCATAGATAAAAAATTTATAAAGAAAATGAATCACATGTACATTAAAAACATCACACAAGATAATTTGTAACATCATTGGCACCACAAAACTTGGATATATATATATATATATATATATATATATATATAAACTGCGTGTTAGCAAAAGTTTGTTTACATCAAAAAATACATAGAAAGGAAAAATTTGGGCCCTCATGCTGATGATATCATCATGAAAAGACTACAAAAAATATCTAGACGATCCTAGTCCTCCTGCACCACATCATTCTCCGAGAAGCACACCACTGCACGAGCCACTCATCGAAGCAAGTGGTTCAGACTCTCAGGAACCCCCACTGTATACCTCTTCAAATGTAAGGTTACATATCACCTCCTGAGAGGTGGGATACCCATCGTAAGACCTCGTAGTTTCCTCTCGACCTCCCGGAGACCTCCCACCATCACCTCATTCTCTACGACTATCTGAACATCTTCGCGACGCCCTAGTGTCGGTATCTCTGCTGGATGTGATGCACCTATATCTACATGATGAAACAATGCATCTGTTAAAAACTCCTATGTGTACACATAAAAATAATATAAAATTTAAATTAAAAAAACACATGACAAGGTTTTGGTTTCATACCTAACACATCCCATTCTATACCCTCTGGAAGTACTAAGTCCAGGCTACCCCGGAAAACTACTTCGGCATATGGGAAATCCTCTATGACGATCAACTGTCGTCTCAACCAAGAAAATAATTCAGTCGTTAACTTAAATTCCGAGTCGGTTCCCAATCTTGGAGACAAACTCGTCCACCTTTCCATACGTGGTTCAGCCACCGGTCATGCCACTAGCGCAATATGTAGCTGCATCTAAGGTATTCTCTCTAGAAATAACGAAACCAAAAAGGAACCATACGCGGATTATTTTTGTTTCCTAGTCCTGCATTGTGTAACTTGATACTTCACATTGCGAAGGAAACATGCACTCCAGTTGAATAACCTTGGCTCCACTCATTGTAGAGAATAATCGATTTGGGATTTTGAGGCCAAATGCACACTGGTGCTCCTTGCAAGGTTGGTTATGGAAAAAAATATAGATCGTAGTGTCAAATATTTGACATCTTTTATCATGATTCGTCCTCTGACCAATCGTGATCCCTGAACACAATGATCTACCACATACACCTCGATAGGCTGAGGAGTTTCCCGCTGTCCAGAAAAAATAATAGGATCCCATCTTCTCGAAAGGCCGGTCAAAAATTATACATCATTGTAATGTTCTTGACTTGGCTAGTCTAGGAAAAACTGCTAATGTGTGTGTAGAATCAAAGGTTTACAACATATAAATGATCATACAAATAATAAATGCAATAAAGGACTGCAAAGTTTGTATTATGATATCTTTGTGGATTACAAAATGGCCGAATGCGGCTGAATAAACTGACAATACTCAACTAGATCAATAGACAAGGATCTTAGCCGAAATACAAATAAGAAATTGCGGCTAAATAAAATAAAAACGCTCGGCTAGATCAAAAGACAAAGGATATTAGCTGGAATACAAATAAGAAACTAAAATATAATACCCAGAATATGGGAGCACTGCAGAATTAATGAAGAATGATGGAATACCTGGATGATCTTCTCGGTGACTAGGGTGTGTCTTTCAACACTGAAATCAACCAACTGGTGTCTTCCTCCTAGAATACACTGAACTATCTATCATGAGATGTGCCTCTTCTCCTCAATGACAAGTCATAATCTGCATAATCATGAATTAGGTCACTGACCCTTCGTTTATAGCTTTCCAAAACCCTTAATCATGATGAAACCCTAATTCATTATTGACTTCCAAAACCATAAATCACTGCTGAAACACTAATTCATTGTTGACTTCTATTTTTAGCTCGTAATGACTTAAAATCACTTTTAACCCTTTTTAGCTCAATGTCACTTTCTGAATATAACACCTATGACTGGAGTGACCTCTAGTAACCCTGTTTACCCCTCTTTGGCCCTGGCTATAGTCTAATGGGGCAGTTTAGACCATTAAGCCTCCTCTCTAGAGCTCCTATTTGGAAAGGGACATTACAATCCTCCCTTCCCAAAATTGCTTGTCCTCAAGCAATACCAGTCCAGGGTGTTGCAACACCTGATCGCTCTCCCAAGTAGCATCCTCTACTAGAATCCCTCTCCATCTGATCAAACACTCTCTGATGAACCCACTCCTCAATTTCCGCTCCCGGAACTCCAAAACCTCCTTCGGAACTAACTCCAACTTTCCCTCCTCATCCAACGGAGGAAGCTCCTATGATGTGCTAATGAATTGTCCCACTTCCATTTTGAGGCATGACACATGGAAGACGTTATGAATCTTGCTCCCCTCTAGAATATCTAGCTCGTAAGAAACCTCGCCTACTCGGTGCATGATCCTGTAAGGACCATAAAATCTGGGCTTGAGCTTCTCAGCCCCACTCTTTTTTAGAGATGAATGTTTGTAGGGTTGGAGTCTCAAGAAAACCAAATCTCCAACCTTAAAGCTACGCTCTATCCTGTGCCTGTCCACACTTATCTGCTGTCGGTGTTGCGCCATCTGCAGGTTCTCTTTCAATAAATTGAGAATATTATGACTCTCTATGATCCAATCCTTTGCCTTGGGAGCTCTGCTCTCCCTGAAGACCAATTCTACCAAAGTGGGATCATCATATCCATACAATGCTCGGAAGGGTGTCATACCAATGAACATGTGGAAGGTGGTGTTGTAGCAATGTTATCCTAAATGTAACCACTTTACCCATGTTCTCTATTGTCCTCCTACATAGTTCCTAAAAGACCCTTCAACCCACTTGTTGACAATATCGGTCTGCCCATTTGTCTGAGGGTGATAGGTGGTGCTAGGTGTCAACTCTTTCCCCACTAACTGAAACAACTCTCTCCAAAATGTCCCTATGAACCGACTGTCCCTGTCACTAACGATGTTCTTTGGCAACCCATGAAGTCTGAAGACCTCCCTGAAGAAACTCTCGGCTACCTGAAATGCATTGTACTCTATCAGTATGGTGTATAAGTGAGAAAACTTGGTCAATATATCGACCACTACATAGATACAGTCCTTACCCTAGACCTTGGGTAGACCTGTGATGAATTCCATATATATACTCTCCCATTTCTGCTCTGGAGTGGGGAGTGGCTGAAGTAGCCCTGTTGGAAGAGCATGCTCTGAATTTTAATGCTGGAAAGTCACACACTCATTGACATGTCTCATAACGCCCTATTTGTGGCCCTTCCATGAGAACCTCTCTCTGATCTGTCTATAGGTTTTGAAAAACCTCTGATGGCCTACTAGAGGTGAATCATGAACTGTGGTGAGGATCTTCTTCTTAAGCCCTGAATCTGGCACCAAGTAGACTCTTTCCTTGTAAAATATGACATCATCAATGACCCTATACCG